>CM038214.1:74063476-74185028 GCA_021442155.1 Cymbidium sinense
ACCCTAAACGATAATCCCTAAACCCCAAAAACCTGAAAAGCTAAACTTAATAAATAAATAAAAATAAAACTCAACTAAAAAATAAACCTAACCCTAAACCTAAGAAATAAACTAAAATAAAAAACCTAAACTAAAATAAATAAACCAAAAATAAATAAACTAAACTATATAAAAATAAAAAATACACCCAAATATAAATAAAACATAAAATAAACTAAAATAAATAAAAAACAAACTAAGTAAACTAAATAAACCTAAACCTACAAGTTTACTTAATTTAATAAAAATCCTAAACCCTAAATTCTAAACCCTAAACCCTAAACCTACAACAGTATACCTACACCCCTAAACCCTAAACCCTGAACCCTAAAAAACCCTAAACCTTAAACCCTAAACCCTAGACCCTAAACCCCTAACCCTAACCCCTAAACCCTAAACTCTAAAAGCATAAACCCTAAAACCTTAAACCCTAAACCCTAAACACTAAACACTAAACCCTAAACCCTAAATCCTAAACCCTAACCTTAAACTCTAAACCCCAAACCCTAAACCTAAATATAAAGTAACTAAATAAATTAAAAACTAAACCTAAACCCTAAGACCTAATAAACCTAAACCTAAACCTAAATGCTAAGAATGGGTAGAACCTGACTATGTGAATGTCACCGCTGCATGGCGCAGGTGGTTATCGAAGGTGGTGGGAGATCTGAGGGTGGATATGGAGGTGGTGGTCAGAGTAGTGGTGGTTCTAGAGATGAGAGGAGTGACTGAGGTTACAACCATGGTTGTGGCAAAGGGAGAGATCGGGGAAATGATGGTGGATCCCACTACTCGAGTGGTCGAGGTGGTTCTAATGGAAACTAAACAAACTGAAGAACAACCAATCAGATCTGCTGCTTATGAACTATGTCTTTATAGTAGAGATAGTTCTAGTTGTCTAGGTTTTTTTATTTGCTCTATGCATGCTAATTTTTAATCTATGTTGTTGCTTGTGTCTTAGAAAACTTAGTGTGTTACTTTGTTTATGAAATTGAAAAGAAGAAATGTTGAATCAATTTGTTCTTAAAAACCATAAACCCAAAATCCTAACCCTAAACCCTAAACCCTAAACTAAACTAAACTAAACTAAACCTAAAAAATTAATTTAAACCTAAACCTAAACCCTAAACCCTAAACCCTAAACCCTTAACTCCTAAACCTAAACACTAAACCTAAACCTTAAACCTTGAAGTTAAAATAAACCTTAAACCCTAAACCTAAACCCTAAGACCTAATCCTTAAACCCTAAACCCTAAATCCTAAAAACCCTAAACCCTATAGCCTAAATGCTAAACCTTAAAGCCTAAACCCTAAACCCTAATCTTAAAGTCTAAACTCTAAAACCCTAAACCCTAGACCCTAAACCCTAAAAACTTAAAAACCTAAACCTAAACTAAAATAAAATAATAATAAAATAAAATAAATAAAAAAGATAAACTTAAATAAAATAAATAATAAAATAAAATAAAAACACAAACTAATACCTAAACCTAAACCTAAAAATAAAATATAATAATCTAATTAAAATAAACTAAAATAAAATATATAATAACTTAACCTAAACTTAAAAAATAAAATAAACTTAAGAATAAAAAATTAATTAAAATAAAAAGTAAACATAAAATAAAAATAAAATAAACCTAAAATAAAATAAAGTAAGAACTAAATAAAAACCTAAATCAAAAAATTAAACCCAAAAATAAAACCTAAAAATATATAAAAAAATAAAACTTAAATCCTAAAATAAAAAAAACTAAACTTAAAATAAAAATAAAATAAACCTAAACCTAAAATTAAGTAAACTAAACTACAATAAATAACCTAAACCTAAACCTAAACCTAAACTAAATAAAATAAAATAAACTAAAAATAAACCTAAACCTAAACTAAAAAATAAAACCAAAAAATAAACCTAAAATAAAATCCTAAAACCTAAACCTTAAAAAATAAAATAAACTAAACCTAAACCTAAAATAAACTAAACCTAAACCTAAACCTAAACTAAATAAAATAAAATAAAATAAAAATAAACCTAAACCTAAACTAAAAAATAAAACCAAAAAAATAAACCTAAAATAAAATCCTAAAACCTAAACCTTAAAAAATAAAATAAAAACCTAAACCTAATCCTAAAAATAAAAATAAAACATAAACCTTAAAAATAAAATAAAAAATAAAACTCAGCTAAAAAATAAACCTAAACCCTAAAAACCCTAAACCATAAAGCTAAAGCCTAAAGCCTAAACTAACCATAAACCCTAAACCCTTAAAACCCTAAACCCTAAAGCCTAAACACTAAATCCTAAATCCTAAACTTTAAACCCTAACCCTAAACCCTAAACCTTAAAGCCCTAAACCCTAAAGCCCTAAACCCTAAACCCTAAATCCTAAAAGCACAAACCCTAAAACCCTAAACCCTAAACCATAAACCATAACCCTAAACCCCAAACCCTAAACCTAAACCTAAAGTAATTAAATAAATAAAAAATAAACTTAAACCCTAAAACTTAATAAACTTAGACCCTAAGAATGTAACCTTGATGGTGTGAACATCACCATCAACCGTGCTTAGTCTAGATCTACCTATGGAAGCAAAGGAGGAGGCAATTATCGCAAAGAAGGGTGGGGGATCTAGAGGTGCTACCTGATATGGTGGTGGTCGCAAGAGGTGGTTATGGAGGTGGGAGGAGTTACGTTATAGGTGGTGACAGGGAGAGATCGGGATATGAAGGTGGATCCCGCTAGTCAAGAGGCCAAGATGGTTCTAATGGGAACCGAGAAATCAAGAATGGTCGATCCGACATGGAACTGTCACTATAGACAGTAGTAATCTAGGGTTTTTATTAGCTCTATGCGTGCTCATTTTCTATCTATGTTATCACTTACGTCTTAGAAAACTGGCTGTGTTACTTGGTTGTTGAAACTAAAAAAAAAAAGAAATGTTGAATCTGAATTTATTCTCTGTTAAAAAAAACTAAAAAACCTAAACCCTAAATGGAAACCTAAACCCTAAACCCTATAGCCTAAAACCCTAAACCCTAAACCCTAAACCCTAAAACCCTATTCCCTAAACCATAAATCCTAAAACCCTAAACCCTAAACCATAAACCTAAAACCCTAAACCTTAAGTTGAAACCTAAAATCAAACACTAAACCTAAACTAACCCAAACCCTAAACCCTAACCTAACCCTAAACCCTAAACCCTAAACTAACCTAAACCTAAAACCAAAATAAACCCTAACTAAACCCTTTAAACTCTAAACCTAAACCCTAAAACTAATAAACCTAAAATAATACCTAAACTCTAAACCTAAACCTAAACTAAACTAAACCCTAACCTAAAAACCTAAACCCTAAACCCTAAATTAAACTAAACCTAAACCCTAAACTAAAAAATAAACCTAAATAAAAAATTTAAAACCTAAACTAAAAAATAATAAAAATAAAATAAACCTTAAAATAAAAACCTAAACCTAAACTAAATAAAAAATAAAATAAAATAAAACCTAAACCTATATAAAATAAAATAAGTAAAATAAAATAAAACTTAAACTATAACCTAAACCTAAACCTAAAAAATAAAGTAAAATAAACTAAAATAAACAAAAATAAAATAAATAATAACCTAAACTAAACTAAAAATTAAAATAAGCTTAAGAATAAATAAATAAATAAAATAAAAATAAAAATAAAATAAACCTAAAATAAAAATAATAATAATAACTAAATAAAAAACTAAACCTAAAAAAATAAACCTTAAAATAAAAATATAAATAAAAATAAAACCTAAACCCTAAATTAAAAAAAAAATTAACCTAAAAAAAATAAATAAACCTAATCCTAAACTAAAATAAATAAACCTAAACCTAAACTAAAGTAAACTAAACCTAAACTAAATAAAAATAAATAAACTAAAAATAAACCTAAACCTAAACTAAAAAATGAATCCTCAAAATAAACCTAAACTAAATACAATACCATAAAAACCTAAACTTAAATCTAAAAATAAAAAATAAAACCTAAACCTAAAAAATAAACTAAAATAAAACACCTAAACTAAACTAAATAAACCTAAATAAATAAACTAAACTAAATAAAAATAAAAATTAAACATTTGTAAAATAAAAAATAAAATAAACTAAAATAAATAAAAAACAAACTAAATAAACCTAAACCTTCCAGTTAGCTTAATTTAAAAAAAATCCTAAGCTTACCCTAAACCCTTAATCCTAAACCCTAAAAATGGTAAACCTTAAAGTCTAAACACTAAACCCTAAACCCTAAATCCTAAATCCTAACCCTAAACCTTAAACCCTAAAACCCTAAACCTTAAAACCTTAAACCCTAAACCCTAAACCAAAACCCTAAAATCCTAAAAACCTAAACCTAAACTAAATAAAATTCAAAATAAATTATATAAAAAAACATAAACCAAAATATAATAAAAAATTAAAATAAAATAAAAACCTAATCCAAAACATAAAAATAAAATAAAATAATAAAAATAAACTAAAATAAAATAAATAAAAATCTAAACAAAACTAAAAATAAAATAAACCTAAAATAAAATAAAATAAAACTAAATAAAACTTAAACCTATTAAAACTTAAAATTAAAACCTAATAATAAATAAAAAAATAAAAGTTAAACACTAAACTAAAAAATCCTAAACCTAAAATAAAAATAAAATAAATAATATAAAATAAACCTAAACTGAAACTAAAATAAATAAAACCTAAACCTAAACGTAAAATAAACTAAACCTAAACTAAATAAAATAAAATAAAATAAAAATAAACCTAACCTAAAAAAAAAATTGAAAATAAAATTAAAAATAAAACCTAAAAACTAAACCTAAATAAATAAAATAAAAATCTAAATCTAAACCTAAAAATAAAAAATAAACCTAATCCTAAAAAAAAATTAAAAAAATCAATTAAAAATAAACCTAACCATAAAAAAATAAACTTAATTATAAAACCTAAACTAAAATAAATAAAATAAAAAAATAATCCTAAATAAAATAAAAAATAAAATAAACTAAAATAAATAAAAAAATAAACTAAATAAACTAAATAAACCTAAACCTACTGGTTTACTTATTTAAAAAAAAACCCAAAACCCAAAATCCTAAACCCTAAACCTTAAACCCTAAATCCTAAACCCTAAACATTAAACCCTAAAACTAACCATAAACCCAGAACCTAAAACCTACAACCTTAAAACCCTAAACCCTAAAAAACTCTAAACCTTAAATCCTAAACTAACCCTAAGCCCTAAACCTTAAACCCTATAACCCTAACCCTTACCTTAAACCCTAAACCCTAACTGTTAAAACCCCAAATCCTAAAACCTAAACCGTAATTGTTAAAACCTTAAACCCTAAACTAACCCTAAACCCTAAAAACCCTGAACCGTAAAGCCTAAACCCTAAACCTTAAGCTAACCCTAAACCCTAAACCCTAAACCTTAAACATGAAACCCTAACCCTAAACACTAAACCCTAATACCCTAAACCCTAAACCCTATGATGGTGCATCCCGCTACTGAAATGGTTCTAATGGGAACTAGAGAATCAAGAATGGCCAATCCGACTGGCCGCTATGGAATGATGTCTCAATAAAATAGTTCAAGATTTCTGTGGTTTTGATTTGCTCTATGCATGCTCATTTATGATCTATGTCATCGCTATGTCTTAGAAAACTTAGTGTTACTCTGATGAAATCAAAAGAAGAAATGTTGAATCAATTTGTTCTCCATTAATAAAAACTAAAACTATAAACCTTAAACTAAATCCTAAACCCTAAGACCCTAAACCCTAATCCCTAAGCCATAAACCCTAAACCTACAACCCTAAACCCTAAACCCTAAACCCTAAACCCTAAACCCTAAACCAAAACCTAAACCTTAAACCTTAAATCTTAAATGCTAAACCATAAAACCCTAAACCTAAACCCTAAACCCTAAAACCCTAAACCTTGAAGCTTAAACCCTAAACCTTAAACCCTAAATTCTAAACAAACCCAAAACCCTAAGCTAACCCTGAATAAGAATCACTAAACCCTAATCCCTAAAAACCCTAAGCTATAAAGCCTAAATGTTGAAGCTAAAAGCCTAAACCCTAAAACCCTAAACCCTAAACCCTAAACCCTAAAACTTAAAATCATAAACCTAAACTTAAAAAAACCTTAAAATAAAATAAATAAATAAACATAAACCTAAATAAAATAATAAATTAAAATAAACTAAGAACATAAACTAAACCCTTAACCTAAACCTAAAAAAAATAATAACCTAAACTAAACTAAAAAATAAAATAAACCTAAGAATAAAAAACTAAATAAAATAAAAATTAAATGTAAAATAAAAATAAAATAAACCAAAAAAATAAAATAAAATAAAAACTAAATAAAAAGGATAAACCTCAAAACTATACCTAAAAATATATAAAAAAATAAAACTTAAACCTTAAACTAGAAAATACCTAAACCTAAAATAAAAAGAAAATAAACAAAATAAAATAAACCTAAACCTAAACCTAAACTAAAATAAATAAATCCTAAACCTAAACTTAAAATAAACTAAACCCAAGCATAAACTAAATAAAATAAAATAAACTAAAAATAAACCTAAACCTAAACTATAAAATAAAACCAAAAAATAAACCTAAAATAAAAACCTAGAACCTAAACCTAAAAAATAAAACAAAACCTTAACCTAAATCTAAAAATATAAAATAAAACTTAAACCTAAAAAATAAAAAAAAATAAAAAAAGCATAAACCTAAACCTAAAAAAATAAACTAAAATAAAAACCTAAACTAAAACAAATAAACCTAAAATAAATTAACTAAACTAAATAAAAATAAAAAAACATAAATAAAAAAATCAAATAAGCTAAAATAAATAATAAATAAAATAAATAAATATAAACCTATCGGTTTACTTAATTTTTTTTAAAAAACCCTAAACCCTAAACCCTAAATCCCAAACCATAAACCCTAAACCCTAAACCCTAAAACTAAACCTAAAACCTAAACTCTAAACCTACAACCCTAAACCCTAAACCCTAAAAACTTAAAAACCAAAATCTAAACTAAAAAAATAGAATAAATAAAAAAACCTAAACCTAAACCTACACCTAAACATAAAAATAAAATAAATAAAAATAAAAACTAAACTAAAATAAAATAAATAAAAACTTAAACTAAGCTAAAAAATATATACCTAAAATAAAATAAAATAAATATTAAATAAAAACCTAAACCTAAAAAATAAATCTAAAAATAAAACTTAAAAACAAATAAAAAAATAAATCCTAAACCCTAAATTAAAAAAAAAACTAAACTTAAAATTAATAAAATAAAATAAACTAAACTAAAATAAATAAAACATAAACCAAAACTTAAAATAAACTAAACCAAAACCTTAAACTAAATAAGGTAAAATAAACTAAAAATAAACCTAAACCTAACTTAAAAAATAAAACCTAAAAATAAACCTAAAAAAAAAACCTAAACCTAAACCTAAAAAAAAAAATAAATTAAAACCTAAACCTAAACCTAAAATAGAAAATTAAACCTACTCTAAAAAAAAATAAAATAAAAAATAATACTAAACTAAAAAAATAAAACTAAACCTAAACCTAAACCTAAAAAAGAAACCAAAATAGAAAACCTAAACTAAAATAAACAAACCTAAATTAAATAAACTAAACTAAATAAAAAAATAAAGGTAAATAAAAATAAAAAATAAAATAACCTAAATAAATTAATTAATTAAATAAATCGAAACCTACGAGTCTACTTAATTTAAACAAGGAACCTTAACCCTAAAACCCAAACCCTAAAACTAACCATAAACCCTAAACGTTGAACCCTAAACCCTAAACCCTAAACCTTAAAACCATAAACCCTAAACCCTAAACCCTAAACCCTAAAGAAAAACTAAAAATAAAATAAATAAAAAATCTAAACCTAAATAAAAAAAGAAAAATAAAATAAAATAAAAACCATAACTAAAATCTAAACCTAAACCTAAACCTAAATGTAAAAATAAGTTAAAATAAAAAATAAAAAAATAAACCTAAAATAAACAAAATAAAATAAATTAAACTAAAATAAATAAAACATAAACCTAAACCAAAAATAAACGAAACCTAAACCCTAAACTAAAATAAAATAAACTAAAAATAAACCTATACCTAAACTAAAAAATTAAACTTAATAATAATCCTAAAATAAAAATCTAAAATCAAAACCTAAAAAAATAAAATAAAAACTTCAACCTAAACCTAAACATAAAAAATAAAATGTAAACCTAAAAAATAAAATAAAAATAAAACTAATCTAAAAAATAAGCATAAACCTAAACCTAAAAATAAACTAAAATAAAAAACCAAAACTAAAATTAAAAAAAAAACCTAAAATAAATAAACTAAAGTAAATAAATGTAAATAAAAAATAAATAAATAAAATAAATGAAATTATTATTAAAATAAACTAAATAAATAAAGCTAAGGTTACTTAATTTTAAAAAAACCCTAAACCCTAAACCCTAAACCTAAATCCTAAACTAAACCTAAACCCTAAAACTAACCCTAAACCCAAAACTCTAAACCTACAACCCTAAACCTCAACCCTATACCTAAACCTAAAACTCAAACCTCAACCCTAATCCCTAAACCCTAAATCCTAAACCCTAAACCCTAAACCCTAAAACTAACCCTAAACCCAAACTAAACCTACAACCCTAAAGCTCAACCCTATACCTTAAACTCCTAAAACCTCAAACCCTCAACCCTAAACCCTAAACTCAAAACTCTAAACCCTAAAACATATAACCCAAAACCCTAAACGTTAAACCCAAAACCCTAAACCCTAAACCCTATACCCTAAACCCTAAACATTGAAACCTAAAACCCTAAAACCCTAAACCCTAAACCGTAAACATGCAACTTAAAACCTAGAACCCTAAACCTTAAACCTTAAACCCTAAAACCTAAACCATAAACCCTAAACCCTAAACCTTAAACCCTAAAAATTGAAAAACCTAAACCTAAACTAAATAAAACAAAAAAAATAAAATAAATAGAAAAGCCTAAACTTAAATAAAATAAAATAAATAAAATAAAATAGAAACCTAAACTAAAACCAAAATCAAAATGTAATAAGAAAATAAAATTAAAAATAAACTAAAATAAAATAAATAAAAACCTAAACTAAACTAAAAAATAAAATTAACCTAAAAATAAAAAACCTAAACAAAATAAAAACTAAATATAAAATAAAAATAAAATTGACCTAAAATAAAATAAAATAAATACTTAATAAAAACCTAAACCTAAAAAATAAACATAAAAATGAAACCTAAAAATACATAATAAATAAAACCTAAATCCTAAACTCAAAAAGAAAACTTAAACCTCAAATAAAAATAAAATAAACCTTAACCTAAACTAAAATAACTAAACTAAAAAAAATAAAACCTATACTTATACCAAAAAATAAACTAAACCTAAACTTAAACCTAAACCCTAAATAAAATGAAATAAACTAAAAATAAACCTAAACCTAAAAATATAAAATTAAAATCTAAACCTAAACCTAAAAATAAAAAAAAATAAAACTTAAACTAAAAAAATAAATAAAATAAACTACACCAAAAAAATTAAACATAAACTTAAACCTAAACCTAAAAAATTAACTAAAATAAAAACAAAACTAAAATAAATAAACTAAACTAAATAAAATTAAAAATAAACCTAAATAAAATAAAAAATAAAATAAACTAAAATAAATAAAATATACTAAATAAACTAAATAACCTAAACCTATCGATGACTTAATTTTAAAAAGACCTTAAACCCTAAACCCTAAACCCTAAAACTAACCCTAAATCCTAAACCATAAACCTACAATCCTAAACCCTAAACCCTGAAACCTAAACCCTATACCCTAAACCCTAAAAGATCCTAAACCCTAAACCCTAAACCTTAAACCATAAACACTAAACCCTAAACCCTAAACCTTAACCCTATGCCTAAACCCTAAATCCTAATCCCTAAACCCTAAACCTTAAAACTATAAACCTTAAACCCTAAACTAACTAAACTCAAAAAACTTAACCCTAAAGACTAAACCCTAAACCCTAAACTAACCCTAAACCTGCAACCCCTAATCCCTAAACCTTAAACACTAAACACTAAACCCTAAACCCTAAGCCCTAAAACCTAAAACTTAAAACCTAAACTAAATAAAACCTAAATAATAAAAAAACCTAAACCTTGATAAAATAAAATAAAACCTAAACTAAAACCTAAACCCAAACTAAAATAAAATAAAATAAAAATAAAATAAACTAAACTAAAATAAATAAAAACTTAAAATAAACTAAAAACTAAAATAAACCTAAGAGTAAAAACTTAAATAAAATAAAAACTAGACGTAAAATAAAAAATAAAATAAAATAAAAACTAAATAAAAACTTAAACCTAAAAAATAAAACCTAATCCCTAAACTAAAAAAAAACTAAACTAAAATAAATAAAACCTAAACCTAAACCTAAAATAAACTAAACCTAAACCTAAACTAAATAAAATAAACTAAAATAAACTAAAACAAACCTAAACCTAAACTAAAAAAATAAAACCTAAAAGTAAATCTAAAATAAAACAAAAAAATCTAAACCTAAAAAAATATTTTATAAAAGTAAAACTTAAACTTAAAAAAAACAAAACCTAAAACTAAAAAATAAAATAAAATAAAACTAAACTAAAAGTTTCCATAAACCTAAACCCAAACCTAAAAAAATAAACTAAAATAAAACCAAAACTAAAATAAATAAACTAAACAAAATTAAAAAAACCTAAATAAAATTAAAAATAAAATAAACTAAAACAAATAAAATAAACTAGATAAATATAGATAAAACTATCTTTACTTAATTTAAAAAAAATCCCTAAACCTTAAACCTTAAACCCTAAATCCTAAATCGTAAACCTTAAACCCTAAACCCTAAACCCTAAAACTAACCTTAAACCCTAAACCCTGAACTTACAACCCTAAACCCTAAACCCTAAACCCTAAAACCCTAAACCCTAAACCCTAAACTAACCCTAAGCTCTAAACCCTAAAAACCCTAAACCCTAAAGACAAAACCCTAAACCCTAAACTAACCCTAAAACCTAAGCTAACCCTAAATCAAAACCCTAAACCCTAAACCCTAAACCCTAAACACTAAACCCTAAGCCCTAAAAACCTAAAAACCTAAACTAAATAAAACCTAATCATAAAATAAAAAAAACTAAATCAAAATAAAGTAAAATGAAAACCTAAACTAAAACCTAAACCTAAACCTAAAAATAAAGTAAAATAAAAAATAAAAATTTGCTAAAATAAAATAAGAAAACCTAAACTAAACAAAATAAAATAAAATAAACCTAAGAATAAAAACCTAAATAAAATAAAAAACTAAGCATAAAATAAAAATAAAATAAACCTAAATAAAATAAAAGAAATACTAAATAAAAATCTAAACCTAAAAAATAAGCCTAAAAAAATAAAAAAATAAAACCTAATCCCTAAACTAAAGAAAAAGTTAAACCTAAAATAAAAATATAATAAATAAAATAAAATAAAGATAAACCTAAACTAAAATAAATAAAACCTAATCCTAAATCTAAAATAAACTAAACCTAAACCTAAACCTAAACTAAATAAAATAAAATAAACTAAAATAAACCTAAACCTAAACTAAAAAAATAAAACTTAAAAGTAAACCTAAAATAAAAACATAAAGCCTAAACCTAAGAAAAAAAATCTGAAATTAAACCTAAAAATATAAATTAAAACCTAAAACTAAAAAATAAAATAAAAATAAAACTGAAATAAAATTTTTGCATAAACCTAAACCCATACTTAAAAAATAAACTAAAATAAAAAACCTAAACTAAAATAAATAAACCTAAAAAAAATAAACTAAATTAAATATAAATAAAAAATAAACCTAAATAAAAGTTAAAAAATAAAAGAAACTAAAATAAATAAAAAAAACTTAATAAATTAAATAAACCTAATCTGATTTACAAGAAAACCTAAACCTAATCAAACCCTAAACTAACCTAAACTAAACCTAAACCCTAAACCCTAAACCCTAAACCTTAAACCCTAAACCCTAAACCCTAACCCAAATCTTAAACCCTAAACTAACCCTAAACCCTAAACCCTAAAAACCCTACACCCTATAGCATAAAGCCTAAAGCCTAAACTAATCCTAAACCCTAAACCCTAAAGCCTAAACACCAAACTCAAATCCTAAACCCTAAATCATAACCCTAAACTCTAAACCTTAAAACCCTAAACCCTTAACCCTAACCCTAAACCCTAAACCCTAAACCCTAAAGCTTAAAGCAAAACCTAAACCCTAACCCTAAACCCTAAACCAAAAATGTAAACCTAAAGTAACTAAATAAATTAAAAATAAACTTAAACCCTAAAACCTAATGAACATAAACCCTCGAATGGGTAGAACTTTGATGGCGTGAACATCACCATCATCAATCGCCTAGATCTAGCAGTGGAGGCAAAGGTGGAGGCGACAATTATCGCAATTGTGGTGGGGGATCTAGAGGTGCTGCTGGATATGGAGGTGGTGGTCGAAGTAGTGGAGGTTATGGAGGCGAGAGGAGCAATGAAGGTTACAGCCGTGGTGGTGGCGAAGCGAGAGATTGGTGACATGATTACTCGAGAGGCTGGGGTGGTTCTAATGGGAACTGAAGAAATTGAAGGATGGCTGATCTGACCGACCGCACTTATGGAACTATGTTTTATAAGAGACAGCTTCTAGTTTTTAGGGTTTTGATTTGCTCTAGCGTTTATTTTTTATCTATTTTGTCACTTGTCTCTAGAAAACTTGGTTTGTTACTTAGTTGATGAAATCAAAAAGAAGAAATGTTGAATATGAATTTTTTATCTATTAAAAAAACACCAAAACCTTAAAACTTAAACTAAAACCTGAACCCTAGACCTAAAACCTAAACCCTAAACCCTAAAAAGCCTAAACCATAAACATTAAACCTTAAACCTTAAAACCCTAAACCCTAAACCCTAAACCCTAAAACCTTAACCCTAAACCCTTAACCCTAAACCTTAACCCTAAACCCTAAACCCTAAACCTTTTAGGGGCATTATCCTATCTCCTAGAAAAGAAATCCTATAGGTGTATGGTGGATAACTCAAGGAGAAAGAATAGCAGACTTACATCTGCCATGAGTGGTGTATCCTAAGGTGTGAGAACCAACCAACCTAAGGTGTATCCATCAGCATGAGTGGCGTATCCATTAGCATAGTAAGAATGAACCAACCTAAGGTGCCCGTTGGTGTGCAATGATCAATCTGGAAGGAAAGCATGTAAGCTTATAACTTTCAAAGTGAAACTGATTATCAGGATAGTCTATCATTGGCTAAATAGATGCTATCTAACCTAGAGCGACTACTGCGGTAGCACCAAGAAGGATCGACCCGCACTTCAAGCCGGAGGGAAGGAGCCACTAGGGGACTTATCCTAAACTTCAAATATTCTCAAGTGCATAAAGGCTAATACAAGAAGAAAGCAAAGCATACTAACATCCTCTTAAACAAAGCCAACATGAAGTAGCTTACCGTCCATGCATTAAGGCTCAAACTAACAAGGTGCTTGTCGGTGTGTAGTGCAAGAAAGGAAAGCGTAGCAAACTTACAACCTCCAAAGCAGAAAGACCATTGGGGTGACACATTACTCACCTCATTTTTAGAATGAGCTCTCAACCCCTCCATCTTCGACATAGAACTTCTCTTAGACTTTAGGAGTTCCTTAGTCTTAAGACACATCTAGTGATTAGGTGGACACTCAACCTAGCCCTAGAGACTTAGAAGAGTTAGCCATAAGAATAGGTCATGCCTTAGGGGTGTAGGAAAATTTGGCTACCCTATAGCTTGAACCACATTCCTCACTTCCTTCTTTCAAGTAAAACTCAAATCAATTCCAGCTTAATTGATTTTCTCCAAACCTAAATCAATTCTAACTTGATTGATTTCCTCCAAACTAAAATCAATTCCAAATGATTGAAATCCATGATCAATTCCAAATGATTGAAGCCCATGTTTGAGATTTTATAAATATTTCCCAAGTCCTTTGATTCCCTCTTAAGGACTTAGCCCAAATCAAATCCAAAATACATCAAATTCATGAAATTTTCTCACAACCCATTTATATTCTCATATATATTCACATATATAAATCAAATATAAATTCAAATAAATCAAACTAAATTCCAAAATCAAATCCAAATTCTAAAAATCTTTCCCAAATCCCTTTGATTCCCTCTTAAGGACTTAGCCCAAATCAAGTTCAAATCACTTCAAATTCATGAAATTTTCTCATAACCTATTTATATTCTCATTTATATTCACATATATAAATGAAATATAAATTCAAACAACCAAAACCAACTCCAAAAATCAAACTCAAATTCAATCAAAATTCAACATAAGCCTTTCAAGTCAAACTCTTGAACTTAGCCAAATCAAGCTAAACTCTTGATTTTTTTTCATGATTCAATCAATCCTTCAATCATGAATCCAAATACAAATACAAACTTCAATTACTTAACCAAAACTCAATTCAAAAATCAAACTCAAATCAAACTCATGTTCACCTTTGAACTTGAAATTGTCAAATGAATCAAAACCCATTTGACTTCAAATCTTTTACAAATGGAATTATATTTCAATCATAAGTCCATATGTGAGTTCAATCAAACACAAATTAAGCTTTTACCAAGCCATTTGACCCACTTAGGCTCGCTTGACCCAAAGTGATCTAAAGTACCCTTTATGAGCCAAATTCTAATCCTAACCAAATTGGATTGAACTAAGCCCATCTAAGCCTCTCATCATGATCAACAATCATCATGAGATGATCAATCACTCAAATTGGGTCAAACCAAGTCAAACCTAGGGTTGACCAAGTCAACACTTAGCCAAAATGAAACTCAACATAGCCAAAAATCCACTATAGGCCAAATTGATTGAAACCATTGATCAAAACTCATTCATGATCAATGTTTGAACTTGACCAAGTCAACATTTGAGCCTAACCTAGCCCAATTGGCCACTTGACCCAAGTTGACCCAACTTGACCTAAAAAGTCAAAATGTGTCAAAACATGATCTAAGATAAATTGATTGAAACCAATGGGTCAAGTTCATTCCAAATCACTTGTTGAACTTGACCAAAGTCTCAATTGCCTAACTAGACCTAACCTAGCCCAATTTACCATGAACCCAACTTGACCTAAAAGGTCAAATTGGGCCAAACTCAAATATAAACCAAATTGATTAGAAACAAAGATACCAATCCATTTCATATGACCAATGAAACATGAACCAACCCATGATCTAGCCCAAATAAGTCAAATGGGTCAAATTGGTCAACTTGACCCATTTGACCTAAATGAACTAAATTGAACAAAATTCAAATCTAAACCAAATTAAATCAAACCAAAGCCACCAAAACATTTTAAATGGTAATATAAACTTGACCCAACCCTTGGTTTGACCCAATTTGACTAATTGGTCAACTTGACCCAAGTTGACCCAATTTGACCTAAATGGGTGAACATGAGCCAAATCACATCAAACCAACTCCAAATTCAATGAAACTTAGCCCAACCCATTTCTCAAACATACCAAACATATTCAAATTGAAATAAAGGTCAAATGACCTTTTACTCCTAGGTCAAAGGGTAAATTTTGGCCAAATCCACTTGGAATTGGTCAAATCCTCTCATAACCACTTGACACCCTCTTAGTGGATCAAGTGAACATTAGGAGTGTGGTGCACCCAATGGGTTTGGTTCAGCCAACCTAGCCTAAGGCTAAAATTGACCACTTGCATGAAATTAAGCACATGGAATCCCTCCACTTGATTTAAGCACATGCAAGCTCCACTACTCACTCCTCACGGCCAAATGATTGTAGGACACCTAAATGGCCTAACAAACCCACTCAAGGTGGTCAATTGGATCAAAATGGAAAGGAGAAGCACGGTTGTTTGATTGCTCAAGGAGGAGGTATACTCCCCCTAATTTGAATTCATTCCATGAGTCCCTAATTCGATTGAGCAAGAGGAAGCCAGAGAAGTCATTTCCCAGCCTCCCCAAGCTCTCTCAAGCAATTCCCATTTTTCATTTTCTCAGTTTTCATAGATTGAAAATAGGGGAGCTCCACTCAAAATCAAACTTACTCCACACTTTAAATCAACCCAATTCCTCTTACAAGCTGCATCAGGGACCCCAATCAAACTTTCCTAAGCCATAATCCAAGCTCCAAAGGCAAGGGAGGTGCTACCTTGATCAAGACTGAGCTCAAGTCAAGGTGTAGTTGGCCTCTAGAAGGATCTACCCAATCACAAGACCTCAAACTCTCAACAAAGCTTCATCTCCACTACACAAAGCTTCTCCAAGGGAATCGAGCACCGGTGGTCACCTCGGATGAGGTAAGCCATTAAACCAAGCATAATTTCAATTTTATTTGGAGCTTTCTATAGTGGATTTTCATCCCATGAAATTCTAGCCATTGGATGTGTTTGCCTGCTTATATGGTGTGGGTAAGTTTTGGGATCAATTGAGCTCAATCGAGCTCATCCCTAGAATATGGATGGATGTCCTCTCCCATAGGGAAATATAGGGAAGGATCATAAGCCATCCATCCACACATTTTGGATGGATGGCCGTGATTAAGACACATAGGATCCCATGTTTCATCCATTAGAACCACGACTTTAACCTTAGCCATCCAATCCTTGATCAAAAGGGTGAGGAGAAAGCATGTAGCACTGCCGCTGATGCCATGCTATGATGTGACAACTTTAATATTAAATCTTTCCATGCCATGTAGCGCATGCCTCATCTCCACATGGTGCGAGATTAAACATTTAATTAAAATTTATTAATCACCTAATTAATCATGGAAAATTCCAAAATTCATATAAGCCTAGAAAAATCAAACAAATATGACATAAATTGCATTGGATAGAAAATTGAATATAGAATATTCTAAAAATGATTTCAATGGATTTTGAACATTGCTTTTCTCTAGATTTGGGTTTTATTAGGAATGTTATTTTGCTAATTACCCTCTAATTACTCCATTGATTTATCTTAAACTTCTTGTGCATAATTAGTGGGATGACCTTTGCCTCCCCTAATTTTCTTGGGATTTATTGGTGGTTTAATTAAAGGAATTGCTAGTTCATTCCTTAATCACTCCCTTAATGTAATTATGCTTAATTAAGGGTATAATTAGTGGTCTAACCCTCTGATTGAGTCAATTAAGTTTTTATTAAGTGAATATGAGATTTAGAGAATAATTTTGGGATACTTTCCTTAAGATATTCCTTAAATCCCCTTTCTTCCTTAATCCAACCTTAATTGGGGTCAATTCACTAATTACCCCTTAATTAATCTCATAAAATTTTAAAACTTTCTAGAACTTAACTAATCTATCTTGGGTAGATGCTTGGGTGTTCAAGAGCTTAAGTACATTAAGAAATCAAAATCCCACTCACATGTGTGAGAGGTTATGAAAGTACTTAAATTAAACCCCTTAGTTTAATTAATCATTAATCAGAGCCAATTGCATTAGGTACCTTTCTTTCCTTGGTGCACTGTTGATTTAAATTCCTTATGTGGTTTTATGTCATATCATTGGCTCATAATTATTTGATTAAGTATGCTAAGGTGGATAGGTAAGAGATAATTAACACACTTAATTCATACCTTAACCTAAGTAGCATATAAAAATCATCTAATAATCCTAAGAACAAACTAAATCAACAAACAAATGTGGGAATGGGTTAAGAGCAACAAACTCACCTCACATTTCTCAAATTAAATCAAACTCAAAACAAAATCAAACCTTCTTTAAAAATAACTTGACTTGCTTTAAACTTTCTTATTTCATAAGATTGTCTTTAGGAATTAATTAGGGTGAATGTATTTACATGCTTTCATCACTTTAGTTCTTTCCTAACATGCTAAATTGTATGTCATATGAATTTCATGCATTCATGTTTTCTAAAGTCAAATTAAAATGAGATGTTTTCTTTATGTCAACTTGCATGTTTTGGCTAAAGTAAAAATATGAATGGGTATTATCACTACTAAATCCAAAACTATTTTCACAATCTATAAATCAAACATCCAAAACTGAAAGTGTGCTCCTTATAATTATTTATATGCATGTGGATATAAATATGAAGATGTGCATAGTGTACTTTTCCTTCTCTTTTCTTTTAGCATAGTTTTGAATAGGATTTGGCAAAGTGTATAGTTCACTTGAAAAGAACATAACACTTGCATAACTCCATTCCTATTCATTCTTATGCTATTACTTAAAGAAGGACATCCATACTTACACATATAAATTTCATAAACAAATCAAACAAACAAATACAAACTTTTCCATCTTTCTTTTCCACTCATTTCTTTTACATATATGCTTGTATTTAAGGAAAGTGGTATATTAGTCTAGACAACCCCAGGGTTGCAAGGCTTTAAGTAGCCTTAAGTAGGTCTTGTACCTGACACCCTTAGTCTTGGCTGGCATTGTACTCACTTATGCCTTTCATACATACATGTGTACATGTGAAAAATGGATAGGAAAACTCTTTTCTACTTAATAAAATCATGCTTCATAAAGCATTCAAATTTTCTTAAGTAACTTACTTAGCATTCATCATAAAGTGTGCTAAACATTTTCATTTTTATGTATAGATATGCTTAGGATTCATTCATATGCATGTTATACATGTCGGGAAAGAAATGAAGTGATGTGTGTTTTGTGATATTAATTCACTTTACTTAATCTTAAAATGCCTTTATTTTTGAATAGGTTTGTTTAGAGTTGATCTAAACTTAGGATTAATTAAAAACATAATAAAACATTCACTAAATAAAATCAAACATGAATCTACTTTAGAAGTTACTTAGTGTAGGGAAGGAAAGAGACGTTCTCTTCTCTTTTCCCTCTCTTTACAACCTTTAGTAATTAAGTAGGTTCATCTAAACCAAACAAAATCATCAAAAAGACAAATCAATCCAAATCAACTATACACTTAAATGAAACCACCCATCTAAGTTGAACATCTTCACACTTAAAAAATCCAAACCTTAAAGCCATAGCTAAACATACCACACAAACCTTCTAAAGCACACACATTAGACTAAGTCACCACTTCTAGATTTAGGTTATGGTGGTGCATGGTTTGATGTTTTCTTTTATTTTGTGATGTTTTGTTTTAGTCTAGATGTTAGGGTGAATGTGCGTAGAATGAATGGTAGGATGATTTAGTCTAATCATTATTTTTGACAGGTGATTGTGCTTAAGGGGTGTTGTAATAAAAATATAACTTCTTTTATTGTGCAGATGTTTATACCCCTAAGCATAATACAATAGGCCAGGTGGACTTGGTTATTCATGTGTGGGGTGCTAAGTCCAATATACATGCTTGGGATTTGTATGGTTTATTTAGCTAATCTCTATTTTTTGCGGTGTTAGTTAGATTTACTTTTCCATTTCATGTAATTTATTGCAATTAAGGTTTTGGAATGATTGTTATGGGGATTAGGATGAGCATTGGTCATAAGATCTCATCTTATGTACCATGTGTTTGGAACATCCACATTCCAACCATCCAATGGATGGGCGAAGAAGAAAGAAGAAAGAAGGACCCAAAAGAAGAAAGAAGAAAGAAGAAAGAAAAAGAAGAAATGAAGAATGAAGACCCCCATAACATGAATTCCTTACTTGATTGAAAATTAATTCATTTGTAATCTAGGTTGTATGAGGGTAAAGCTCGGCAACCCAATTTGTTTTGGGTTTGAGCAGTGGTGCCTGACCACAAATGGCCTTTTATTCTTTTATGTTAGCTTTATAAATTATTTGATGTTTTGTATAGCTTGTGCATTAAGATGGCATATTTTCCTAGTTTCTTCCTTACTTGATGTATGGACTAGATGATGATTAGGCTCTTAGGGAAAAATAAATCTTCTACCCAATTAAACAACTCAAAGTTTAAAATAAACAACTCATAATCTCACCTAAAGCCTAAGTTAAAATCAAGATAAAAGAATTAGCAACCCCTTAAATGGATGAGTATTTTTTTATAACATCATGCATAAAAGCATATTATTTCACTCTTGATTGGAGGGCTTCCACCTTTGTCAGAGAACTTGGCTTGACTTGTGGGAGCCATGGTGGAAACACACGTCCCCCTTCTTGCTAATTTTGGCCCATAATCTCACTTCTCATGCATTAATATATGAATCCTATAAGCAAGTCAAATGATTGTCCAAAAATAAAAATAAAAATAATATGATTTGCGTTAGATCTAGGTCATTTTTCATGCCCTTGCATGATCCAGTCCCTTAGGAAATGAGTTTAAGGACTTAGTCTCTTTCTAAATAAATAACAGCCTAGCTATCTTACATAAAGCATATGACTTGCCTACATGAATTTAAAATTGTAGGAGGAGTTAGCTGGTGGCCACCCCGAGGTGGTTGTAAGTCCAAGCAGTCGGGTGGTTTACCCTCTCTAATGGAGGTAAACCAAATACCCATTTTCCCCTTGGATTTAGGTCATGCTTTTGGCCCTCAAAAAAGCTCCCTAGATTTAGGTTCAGAGGTTGCTACTTCCCTTTATGGGCCACAAGGATAAATCCTCACCTCTTAGGCATTTTCCTTGTATTATGGAATTATAAGCCCTAGAATTCTAATAAAATATCAACTCAAACAAATTAATTCAATTTCAAAAATGTAAAGCCCAATAATAGGATAGTTTGAGATGCTCATTAGGTTTCCTAGCATCGTGAGCATCTCCTACTTATCTTTCTTTGGCTTTGATAATAACTCTCTCTCTTTGATCAATCTCATTTGATCTTCTAAAATAAACTAATCGATTGATAGTCCTACCTATTGAAATCTTTGGAGATAATCACTTACCTTAATGAGTATTCTAAGAAATCCCCTTCCTTAGGATGTAATTAACTATAGGGGCTTTCCCCTGTAGGGAACTTAATGAGCTCAGTTCAAAATAGACCCTGCTTTTCTTTTCCATGTAAAGTAGGGGAAGAATCTTGGGTACATATGCTGACCCATTATTCTTAGGAGTCCTTATTCAGGTGATTAGGTCCACTGTAGGGTGGTGACTTATATCTTTTGAGATAGTACACCTCTCCTCAATGTCATACTCGATCACCCTAATAAGAACATCTGCAGATCTATAGAATGTCCAAATGCAAAAAGAAGTATATTTCTATTGTTATTACATCCACATAGATTGAAGATGGAAGTATACCTCTTAGATATGAAAATATTTCACCATGGATTTTTCTGGCAACTCCATTGGAAATGGTTCATCTCTCTATCTTTGGTAAATGATCATTTTCTCCAAGTATCGATAGTGGGTTTGTACTTTTGTATGAATCCAAGACTATCTTTCTTTCCATTGGCACTTAGCTTATTTCATCCTTAAGCAAGCCAACATCTTTAGGTTTTAGGACCTCACCCCATATTGGTCTTAAAACCCCCGTTGGGTTCTCCAATGGGTGAAAATAAAAATCTAATAAAATGAAAATATTTAAAGACTTCCTCTACCATTTTATGGTAAGGAAAGGTTCATTCTAAAATAATAAAGACATAATAAATCCTTCATAAAAATCTTTTCTTTTCAAAAGCACTCTTTCAAAAATGCACATAATAAAATGTTTTGCACAAAACTTTCCTAAATCACCTTCATTTAACAATCTTCATGATTGTTATATGTAGGATCATCATTACAAAAATAAGATTCCAACAATCACATTTTCTAAAACCACAAATGAGCTTCTTCACTCAATTCATTTTGGTAAAGACCTCATTTTCAAAAATAAAATTTCAACAATCATGTTTTCAAAAGTACAAAATTTGAAGATGGGTTTATCCATTCAATACATTCAAATGTGTTGAATGGATGTTATATCTTCAAACAAAAAAATTATTACAACTTTGAAATGCCATTCACACATTCCACATGTGTTAAGTTGGAACTTTCACCTTTCTAGACTAAATCAGAAATAAATTTTTCAAAAGCACATATGAAACCTCTCCATTCAATATACCCACATTTATTGAATGGATGTTTCATTTTCAAACAAAATCAAAAAAGAAATTTTCCAAAAGCACATATGAACCTCTCCACTCAATATACCCACTTTTATTGAATGGATGTTTCACTTTCAAACAAAATCAAAAATAAATTTTCCAAAGCACATATGAACATCTCCATTCAATATACCCAAATTCTTGAAGATTTCATTTCTAAATGAAATGACATTATTTTGAAATCCTGCTTAACATATTCCATATATGATTAAGTTGAGGTTTCCTCTTTCAAAAATTGATTTCCATCTCACATACCCAAATTTGTTAAATGGAAATCTCTCTTTTCAAAATCAATAAAACAAAATTTTGCAAAATACATTTGGAACTTCATTAGCATACCATATTTGCTAAAGTGAAGTCTCCCTTTTCAAAACAAAATTTGAAACACACCTTTGGAATTTCATTTAGCATGCTCAAATTTGCTAAGCAAAATCTCCATTTCACAAAATTTTCAAACACATTTGGAACTTCATTTTAGTATACCATATTTACTAAAGCGAAGTCTCCTTTTCAAAATCAAAATCTTCAAAAGAAAATCATTAGGATTTTCCTAGCATACTTAAATTTGCTAAGAATCCTATTTTCCAAATAAAAATCAAAAGAAACACATAAGGTTTTCCTTAGCATACCCAAGTTTGCTAAGGATCCTACCTTTCAAATTAAAATCAAAAGAAACACATTAGGACTTTCCTTAGCATACATAAATTTGTTGAAGATCCTTTTTTTAAAATCAAATCAAAAGAAATGCATTAGGATTCCCTTAGCATACTCAAATTTAAGAATCCAATTTTCAAAATCAAATCAAAATCAAAAGAAACACATTAGGATTTTCTTAGCATACTCAAATTTGCTAAGGATCCTATTTTCAAAAAAAATTTCAAAAAAAATACACTTGGATCCTTTTGTTTTTAGCATACCCAAATTTCCTAAATAAGGATTCCATTTTTAAATCACAAAAAGATTCACAAAACAAAGCAAACAAAAAAAAAAGAAACAATTATTTTCAAACACCTCACTTAGCTTATTCAAATTTGCTAAGTGAACAAATTCCAAAAATCATAAATCCAAAACAAAAGCAAATTGACCCTTTACTTTAACATACTCAAATTTGTTAAATGAAGGGTCACCAAATAAAAAAAAATTTCAAATATGAACCTATGGAAACATATCTTCGAAAATATTCGAAGACATTCTCAATATACCCAAATTTGTTGAAAATGGATTCTACATCTTAAATTCCTCTTTCCAATCAAACTTCAATATCTATTCTAAATCCATTTTGAGCGACTTAACACTTTTAAGATGTTGAGTGTGGGTTCAATTTCTAAAATTTGAATTTAAAATCTACAATCTGATTCAAGTTTATTTTCAACATTTGGACTCTCATTTAGCAATTTGGTTTAAGTGCGGTTTTAGTTTCTAGTTGATAGAAATGGCGCAAGTATGTGTTTACCTTTCCCCATGGGATGGACTTGGCCCTAGATCAGCGGCCTTCCCCACTGATTACCTCATTCATTTTGGATGAGGTTTTGAGGGGGCGAGGATTACCTATGAGGGCACTCCCCTCACCACTATTAGTAAGAGCACAGTGACTGGGTAGAAGCCAATCATTCAGATTGATATGGCCTCAGACTTTGATATTCCCTCACTGAAGAGGAAGGTAGTGGTGGTTCCTATGCCGTATCAGTATGTGTGATGTATTTTTTTCTCAGTTGCCCAGTGAGGCTAGCACCATTAGCACCTCAAAGGGTAGGCCACCGATCCCAGATTGTCTCTCCAACTTTTAAGGTTGGGTCTAGCTCTTACTCCACTCACCCTACCAAGACTCAGAGGAAGAACAAAAACTACATGATAAAGTAGTACCATACTCACTTCGCCAAGGAGATAGAGGTAGCTACATGATCAATTGTTGAGGAGTTACCCTCTTTGATTTCCCCACTGGCTACAATGAACAAATTCCATCCTCTCCCTAGGTCTGACAAAGTGGATGCCAGGAGGATCTCTGCTTCACCTCCACCAGTGATTTGATTTCATCGCCCAGTCAGTTAAGGTAGGAGGTCATATGCTGGCCTCCATTCAGTTCTATGCCAGTTGAGCCTACGGATGATCTGTGTCTGGGGCTTAATTTAACTTGAGATTTGTTATTCTCTGAAGTGTGGGGAAGCATCTTCGGCAAGAAAGGGGAGGCCTACACTTCAGTTCAGATCACTAGCTGGGAGAGGCGGAGGTTTAGTCGACAGTTAGTGGCCGCTGCACTCATTGATTTTTTTGATCGGTGAGCTACCCACGTCGATCATACAAATAGTATTCTGCTTATGGGGACTACCCATCATAGGAAGAAGGCCCCTATTTTGAGAGAGTCGGTGGTGTCTCCACCACTAAGCTCTACCATCTCTTGTTCATGTTTCATCTCCGGTTTCTAAAGGCCATGAAGGCCACATCTAGGAGAAGAGGACCCCGGTGATTTGGTGTGGCCAAAGGATCTCATTCCATCTACACCCTCGTGGTGAGGCAGCTCTCTCTTGACCTTCTCCCGTGGTGTGAAAGGCATGGACCCCAAGCATATTGGTCATCCCTTCAGCACCAGATAGCAGACATTGAAATGGTTGCAGTAGTTGCAGAGGGAGAAGATGATAGCCCAGTTGCACCCATGATGGTAGAGCCTCCTAAAAGTGTCACCCCATATAGAGTTCGTGATAGTCTGGAGTGCATTTCTTCCAGTGAGTATAGTCCTCACAGGGTTGATTCTCTAACAGTAGGGGATGTATGGTGCCTCTCACTACATGATAGTGATCACACCGGTCAACCAAAGTTATTTGTACCTGTAAAGATTGATCATTCTCCAGACAACATAGTAGCACATTATCTCATAGAAAAGAAAGAAATCTTAGGATATGGGGTCGATGATTAGAAGATCGCTTTGATCCCAATGAAGATGATTTGTTGGGAGACTCAATGGGGTTTGCATGGTAGATACCGGGGATCCCTCCTCGAGCGAGAGCTATGGAAGATGTGAGAGGCGAGGAAGACACCACCACTGACCCAACACCTCCTAGCACAAATAAAGTAGAAGGATGAAAAGATATATAGGATGGAAAATAAGCTTGAAGATCTATTAGCAGCTGTCTTAGCATTGCAAAATCAAGTCATGTCAGTTCATCCTACCATAGCTGAGACTAGTCAGCCAGAGTTGGTGCATGTCTTGGACCAGTGAGGACCATACTTCCTGTAGAGAAAGGTAGCACCAGCATGTATAAGAAGATAGTGGACAATACCTCCATACAAGAAAATGATATCAAGTCCATGGTTGAGTAGTAGGTGAAGGAAGCGTTGGCTTAAGCCCGAGGAGGATCATCAATTCCAAAGGGTAGACCCTACCTAGAGGAATTTGATGTAATCCAATATCCTAAGGGTTTCATACCACCTTTCTTCAAGAGTTTTAATGGTAGTAAAAACCTGAGGCAACACATCGCACATTTTAGAGCTAGTTGTTGCAACATTGGTGGCAGTGCCGCTTTACTATTCTGTCTCTTTGTCAGTAGCTTAGTGGGTATAGCATTTGAGTGGTATGCTGAACTTCCCAACAGTTCAGTGAAGATATTTGCAGAGTTGGAGCAACTCTTTATCAAGAGGTTTGTTGGAGCTCAACAAAGGGTCACTGTTGGCGATCTCATTGTAGCACAATAATACCCAAGTGAGTCCCTTGTTGACTACATTCTCAGATGGTGTAACCTGAGTATGAAATGTGAGTCGTAGCTATCTAAATAGCATGCCATTGGGATTCTTCTAAAAAATATCCATGGCTAGGTCGCCTTCATGCTTAAGAGCTTCATCATCAAAACTTTTGAGAATTCAATCAATAAGGTGGCTAGTCTACAAGGAGAGGCCAAATAGTTGCCTTTTCAAGACCAGTTTCTTAAGATAAAGCCACAGAAGGTATATGAGAAGAAGCCATGAATAGTGACAGTGGTAGACAAGGGGAAGCAACCAGGTAGAGATCAGTCCGAGAGACCATGACTTCAACAGCCTTTGCTTACACCTCTTCTACCACCATTAAGGTAGCCCTACCAGCCACCATAGCAGCCTCCATTGCCTACACCAGCACCCCCTCAGCCACATGATCAAAAATAATGGTACACATACCTAACGCCAGGTAACTATGGTCCACCTACTATTTTGGATAAACTTAATAATCCTTATTTATTTAAGAGGGAGGTAATCAGGAAGATCTTTAAGAATCTTTTTAAAAAGCTTGATTTTTAGCTACTCAAACCTAGGAGAATGAAGGAAGTGGGCAAAATCCATGATCCTAACTTTTGCCCTTACCACCGTATGCTAGATTATGTTTTAGAAGATTGTGTCACGTTCAAGGACTGGCTTGAACATAGCTTCAAGACTGGTGCTATAGTTATCTCAAAGGAATACCTTATGAAACAACCATCCAGTTCCATTAGGTACTTGTGATCCTTCCAAAACCAAAGAAGGTTGGGATATCTCCTTATCCAAAATCTCTAAAAAGAATATTCAAAAAATCAAGAAACTTTCCTTGTAGGTGCCTGAGTCAGCTCAAACCTCCAACATCAAGGAAGGTTTGCAAGTTGCCAGTGCCAAGGATGGTAGGAGTCGGTAGCAGCGGTATAGCATTTTGACGGGATACCCGATGGCGCAAACATCTAGTCCAACCTCTAGTCTACCGTTGTAGCTACCACATCAGTGACTTCCTCTACTTTACTTAGCTCTTCTTCTTCTTCTAGTAAAACTCTTGTATCGATGGATAAGAGCATCAAATCCCTTACCCCACTTACTTTACTTGATTTCTACTTTGTACCTCCTATCAAATCTAAGAAATTGAAAATTAAAGCTAGCTTGAATTACATCTGTGTTACTTCTGATGGGTTGTCTACTTCTATTCCTAATGATAACTCTTCAAGTCAAAATAACTATAACAATTCTGATCTTCCTCTTCTGATTCAGAGTCAGATTTTCCTACTCTGAATACTATGGGATCACCTCTTGAGATAGACTTGGAATCATCTAATTTTGAGGGTCCCATAGGAGAAGCTGTAGGTGAGCCTGATGTGCAGGTAGAACCTTCCATTACCCTACCACAAGAGATCACCGAAGTTAACCTCCGTAGTGGCAAGGTTCTACCTCATAAGGCAGCACCTCAAGAGAGAGGGAAACAAGCCATTAGTTTAGAGGATCGAGAAGCCCCTCCATAGGATGTTCCACCCTTGGATATGCTTGTGGAGGATCAGCCCAAGGTGGACTACAATTTTCTCTCTCATCTAAGAAAGTTTCCATCTAAGCTAAGCATATACGATGCCCTTGTCTTATCTAAAGAGATGAGGGAATCATTAATCAAGGCTCTCGTTGATCTTGAGATATACTTAGGTCAGCTGACCGCTATTGGTGAGGAGGCACATTACACAAAAGAAGCCTAGGGGATCACTTTCAGAGATGAAGACCTTCTTCTAGGGGATATGGAGCACAACCGTCTCCTCTACATCATAGTCGACATGGGCTGATTTAGACTTGTTAGAGTCCTCATCAATCCAGGTGCATCGATAAACATTATGAGTCTAAAGACCCTTGCCTATTTGAGGATTTACATCTCCAAACTTTGAGGAGATGGGATGATGTTGAGAGGATTCAATGAACAAAGCGAGCGGGCTTTAGGTTCCATAGTGTTACTGTTGGAGATAGGTGACTGAAAGGCTGAAACCAAGTTTTACATAATTGATTCGAATACTTCATTTACTGCTTTGCTCGGTAGGCCTTGAATACATCATAACAAGATGATTCCATCCTACCTCCATGAGTGCATCAAATTCAGAAAGGATGGGATTGAATACAATGTTAAAAGTGATGAAAAGCCATTTTGAGAGGTTGAGATTTATAAGGATGCGACCTACTATCTTCCTCAAAACACCCTTTCTTGTGAACTTGCACAAAATTCAAATTCAAAAGAAAAAGGAAATAAAGAAAAATAAAGAGAAAAAGAAAAGAAAAGAAAATTGAAAATCCAAGTGAACAAGAAGGGGAAATTGAAGAAGAAATAGAGCCGCATATGACATTCCACCCATAGTCCATTCCATCATATGAACATGTGGGTAGAATGACTCAACCTCCACTAGGTAGAGGCAGAGGCAGAAATAAAGGAAGTTCTATAGGTGGAAGACCCCCTGGTTGGCCATCAGCCAATAGGGGTTATGTTCCAGTTCGCAGGATTACCTCAACTATTCACATAGACTTGGAATCCACTCAAAATGAGTATAATGTGAATAGCATACCAACCCCTCTGGTGGGTTCCATTGGAAGTGACTTTCGATCCAGACAATGATGAAGACCAAGCCTCTAGACAAAGCAAAGTATTTGAATCAAGCATATGTGAGACTATTAGGCGCTTGGGAACCTTAGCTCTAACCTTTCATCTCAAAAGTTGAAGGTTTAGGAGTTAAGGAAGCCTCTAAGTCTTCCATGGATGCAAAGCCAAAGAGATTCTTTTTGGGATCATCATCCTCAACTCTTGAAGTTGATGTAGAACTTGAGGAGGATTCATTTAAAGAATTAATGGAATTACTGTTTGACTTTTACTCACCTTGTGTTCATAATCTTATACATAAAGGTTTGGTTCCTCCTACATGGTCCAAGCACAGTTAGAGTATTTTGAGAAGCTATGGAATAATATAGGCAAAGAAGCACAATCAAGACCAATACTAGGATTCGGTATAGTGGGTCCAGTCGATGATGAATTACTGCTTAGTTGTTACCAAACATTTGGAGTCTAATAGGTCTTTTCACACAACACCACCTCTTATGAGGATGCATGTTTAGAAACCTCAGATGATCCAGATGATCTTTAAATCAAGGATGACCTCTAGAATTTGAAGAAGAAATCCATTCAACAATAGACAAGCTTAAAGAAATCAATCTCAAGACAGAAGAAACTCCATGCCCAACATACTTCAGTTCATTGTTGAATGAAGAAGAAATCAATGACTTAGTTAGTCTATTGACTGAGTTTAATGACTGGTTTGCATAGAGTTATAAAGAATTGCCTGGATTATCTCTTAACGTAACAGTCCACAAACTAGCAATAGATCCTAGCGCTAACCCTATCAAGCAAGCTCCTGGATGCATGCGATTAGAAATCGAACAACAGGTCATTTTTGAAGTCAAGAAATTGATCAATGCTGGTCTCATCAAGGAAGAAAACTATCCTACCTAGTTAGCCAGTGTCATACCACTTAAGAAGAAGAATGGCCAAATTCGCATATGCATCAATTTCAGGGACTAAAATAAGGCATGTCCTAAGGATGAGTTTTCTCTTCCTACACTAGAATTAATGGTGGACATTGCCTCGTCTCATGTAGTGTTCTCTTTCATGGATGGGTCATCTAGCTACAATCAAATCAAGATGTCTCTTGAAGATGAAAGAAACACCACTTTTTGAACACCGACCGAAATCTTTTATTATAAGGTCGTGACTTTCAGCCTTAAAACTGCTGGTGCTACATACCAACGAGCCATGACTCAAATCTTCAATGAACTCATCCATCATCAAGTTGAGTGCTATGTTGATGATCTAGTAGTCAAGAGCAGAGAAAAGGAAGATGATCTCTTTGACTTGAGAGTAGTTTTCTAACGGTTAAGAAAATATAACCTCAAGATGTATCCCCTAAATTGTGCATTCGGAGTAGCTTCAGGGAAATTCTTTGGGTTTGTTGTACGACACTATGGAATAGAGATAGATTTTGAAAAGATCAAAGCTATCTTAGAAATGTCACCTCATAAGAGTTTAACTCAACTCAGATCATTCCAAGGATGGTTGGCGTATCTGAAATGCTTTATCGCCAACCTATCAAAGAGATGCAAGCCATTTTTAGCACTTGTCAAAAAGGATACCAAGTTTGAATGGGATGATAAGTGATAGCATGTTTTTGAAGATATCAAGAAGTATTTGGTGAAGCCGCAAGTTCTAGGCCTATCCACAGGCGGGGCCACTCATCCTCTACACTACTACATTGGATGACTCTCTGCTTTGTTAGCCCAAGCGATGAAGGGAAGGAGAGTGCTCTCACCATCATCGATTCTGCGAAACAAATAACCCACCTATTGAGAAACATTGCCTAGCTTTGATCTTTGCTTCCCAAAGTTCACTATATGCTTTCTTATAAGGTGAACTAGATATCCAAAACCAATCCATTGTAGTATCTCATGACACGACCAACACTGTCCGGACATTTGGCATGATGGTCCATGATCCTCTCACAGTTTGATATCACATTCGCACCCCTTTGTGCAGTAAAAGGACAAGCACTAGCAGATTTCTTAACAGCACACAACTTCCAACTGATTCTCCGCTTAGTGATGATCTCCTTGATGAACAAATCATGAACATAGGGGAGGTTGGAAACCACCGATGGGAGATGTATTTTGATGGTGCAGCTTCTTTTCATAAAGGGGAAGCACCATAATCTACTCTTCCAAGAAAGGAAGGGTAGGGATAGTCCTCCTAACTCCAGACCGTGATGTGATGAGATTCTCATACTATCTTTCTAACCCCTGCACCAACAACGATGTTGAGTATGAGGCTTTGATTTCTAGTTTGGAGTTAGCCATCACAGTCAGTGTCAAGAGCATAGACATCTTTGCGGGATTCTCAATTAGTTATCAATCAGATTGTTGGGTCTACAACTTTCGCAAACCCAAGCTTCGTCATTACCACAAGTATACCATGAAGCTGTTGGCCCAAATCCTCGAAGTCACCATCTACAATGTTCCCCAAGTAGAGAATATAATATTAGATTCTTTGGCCAAACTTTCCAAAGAATTGGAATGTCTGGAAGATGAGTCCATTCCAATAAGGGTCCAAAATAGACAAGTCATATCCCTTATTGATGCTGAACTCATCGAGAGACTTTCTCTTGAAGGTGAGGTTACCATTGCAAAAAAGGATGAGGAGATGGATTAGAGGCAACCATTTATAGACTATTTGAACACTGGAAAACTACCTCAAGAGAAGTCATAAGCCCATCAGGTGAAACAACGAGCTCTCTCCTATGCTCTCGTTGATGTCACCATGTACTGACGGTCCTTTGACCAAATGTGGCTATGTTATTTAGACAAACAAGATACCCATGGCATTATGACCAAGGTACATTTAGGTGTATGCAGAGTGCATCAATCTAGTCTAAAGATGAAGATGAAGATTAAGAGGCTAGGATACTACTGGCCTTCGATGATTACAGACTGCATGGATGTAGCTAGGACATGACATCTGTGTTAGGTACACGGTGTGGTCCTTCACCAACCACCCAACATTCTATCTTACCTTGGCTTCATGGCCATTTGAGTGTTGGGGTACTGACATTATAGGTCCTATTGATCCTCCTTCTCCCTAGGGGCATCAGTTCATCTTAGTTGCTGCTGACTACTTTTCAAAGTGGGTGGAGGGAATCCCACTTAGAGAGGTCACAGCTCAGCATGCGCTTCAGTTTTTCAGGAACCATATTGTATATAGGTTTGGGTGCCTCGATAAATTATATCAGATAATGGTACTGCATTCAAAAGCACCAAGATCAATAGCTTTTCCAGAAGATACGGTATAGATTAGAGATACTCTGCCATCTACTACCCTAGAGTAAATGATTTAGTAGAAGCATTCAACAAAACTCTCATCCAAATACTAAAGAAAACTTTTGATGACAACAAGCAGTAGTGGAATGAGCAATTAGTTGAAGCCTTATGGGCCTACTGCACCACATACCAGACTCTAGCTCAATCTACCTTATTTTCCTTAGTGTATGGGTCTGAAGTCGTTCTACCTTTAGAGGTTCAACTCCCATCACTAAGGATAGCATTGGGTAAAAAGATCACTATAAAGTAGAATGCAAAGTTTCCATTAGAAGAGCTCGAAGGTTAGGAGGAGTGTCACCTATCGGCGTGCCAGAACCTCGAGTTGTACAAGGCCAAAATGATTCAAGGTCACAACAAGTTGGTCCGCCCTTGGTCTTTTTGAATAGGAGAACTTGTGATAGTCCTAAGGAGACTAATTGTTGCCCATCAAAAGATGGGAGGCAAGTTTGAGCCCACTTAGGGAGGCCCCTATATCATAGAGAAGGCCTACCAAGGAGGATCTTATCAACTTATTGATTATAAATGGGAACACCCGTAGCTTCCAATTAATGGGCTCTATTTGAAGAAATATTACTCATAAAATCATGTTTTGAAAACAATTCTATCAATCAACAAAAATCTGATTCCATTTCATCAAAACTCATTCATGATCAATTTTGAACTTGACCAAGTCAACATTTGAGTCTAACCTAGCCCAATTGGCCACTTGACCCAAGTTGACCCAACTTGACCTAAAAAGTCAAAATGTATCAAAATTTGATCTAAGCTAAATTGATTGAAACCAATGGGTCAAGTTCATTCTAAATCACTTGTTGAACTTGGCCAAAGCCTCAATTGGTCAACTAGACCTAACCAAGCCCAATTGACCATGAACCCAACTTGACCTAAAAGGGTAATTTGGGCCAAACTTAAATATAAACCAAATTAAATGGAAAAAAAGATACCAATCCATTTCATATAACTAATGAAACACAAACCATCCCATCACCTCGCCCAAATAGGTCAAATCGGTCAAATTGGTCAACTTGACCCATTTGACCTAAATGAACTAAATTGAACCAAATTCAAACCTAAACCAAATTCAATCAAACCAAAGCCACAAAACATTTCAAATGGTCATATAAACTTGACCCAACCCTCAGTTTGACCCAATTTGACTAATTGGTCAACTTGACCCAAGTTGACCCATTTTGACCTAAATGAGTCAACATGAGCCAAATCACATCAAACTAACTCCAAATTCAATGAAACTTGGCCTAACCCATTTTTTAAACATACCAAATATATTCAAATTGAAATCAAGGTCAAATGATCTTTTTAACCCTAGGTCAAAGGATGAATTTTGGCCAAATCCACTTAGAATTTGGTCAAATCCTCTCCATAACCACTTGGCACCCTCTTAGTGGATCAAGTGAACACTAGGGAGTGTGGTGCACCCAGCCCAATGGGTTTGGGTTAGCCCAACCTAACCTAAGGTGAAAACTGACCACTTGCATGAAATTAAGCACATGGAATCCATCCTCCACTTGATTTAAGCACATGCAAGCTCCACTACTCCACTCCTCTGGCCAAACTAATTGTAAGGACACCCTAAATGGCCTAACAAACCCACTCAAGGTGGTCAATTGAATCAAAATGGAAGGGAGAAGCTTGGTCATCTGATTGCTCACGGGATAGATATACTCCACCTAATTTGAATTCATTCCATGAGTCTCTAATTCGATTGAGCAAGAGGAAGCCAGAGAAGTCATTTCCCAGCCTCCCCAAGCTCTCTCAAGAAATTCCCATTTTCCATTTTCTTGATTTTCATAGATTGAAAATAGGGGTGCTCCACTCAAAATTGAACTTACTCCACACTTTAAATCAACCCAATTCCCCTCACAAGCTTCATCAGAGACCCCAATCGAACTTACCCAAGCCTTAATCCAAGCTCCAAAGGCAAGGGAGGTGCTACCTTGATCAAGACCCAGTTCAAGTCAAGGTGGAGATGGCCTCTAGAAGGATCTACCCAATCTCAAGACCTCAAACTCTCAATAAGCTCTGTCTCCACTAGACGAAGCTTCTCCAAGGGAATTGAGTGCCGGTGAGGTTAGCCATTAAACCGAGCATAATTTCAATATTGTTTGGAGCTTTATGAAGTGGATTTTTATCCCATTAAATTCTAGCTATTGGATGTGTTTACCTTTTTTCCTAGATGGTGTGGGTAAGTTTTGGGATCAATCAGAGCTCAATCGAGCTCAGATCATCCCATAGAAGATGAATGGATGTCCTCTTCCATAGGGAAATATAGGGAAGGATCATAGGCTGTCCATCCGCATATTTTGGATGGATGGCCATGATTAAGATGCATAGGATCCCACGTTTCATCCATTAGAACCGCTTTAACCTCTCGTCGATCCTGATGAGGGGTGAAAGCATAGTGCCATCGCTGACATAGAACTATGATGTGACAACTTTAATATCAAATCCCATCGCACCACATGGAAAGCGAATGCCATGTCAGCAGCCCACGTTGTTCCTATGGGATTAAACATTTAATTAGGTTGTTAAATCACCTAACTAATCATGGAAACTTTCTAAACTCATATCTAAACCTAAAAAAATCAAAAAAATATGAAATAACTTGCATTGGATAGATAATTGAACATAGAATATTCTAAAATGATTTCAATGGATTTGGAATAGTGCTTTTCTCTGGATTTGGGTTTTATTAGGAATGTTATTTTGCTAATTACCCTCTAATTACTCCACTGATTAATCTCAAACTTCCTATGCATAATAAGTGGGATGACCTCTGCCTCCCCTAATTTTCTTGGGATTTATTGGTGGTTTAATTAGAGGAATTTCTTGTTCATTCCTTAATCACTCCCTTAATATAATTAAGCTTAATTAAGGGTATAATTAGTGGTCTAACCCTATGATTTTCTCAATTACGTTTTGATTAAGTGAATATGAGGTTTAAAGAATAATTTTGGGATACATTACTTAAGATATTCCTTAAGCCCCCTTTATTCCTTAATCCAACCTTAATTAAGGGTTAATTCATTAATTACCCCCTTAATTAATCTCATAAAATTTTAAAACTTTGTAGAACTTAACTAATCTATCTTGGGTAGATGCTTAGGTGTTCAAGAGCCTAAGTACATTAAGGAAATCAAAATCCTACTCACATGTGTGAGAGGGGTTATGAAAGTACTTAAATTAAACCACTTAGTTTTATTAATCATTAATCATGAGCCAATTGCATTAGGTACATTTCTTTCCTAGGTGCATTGCTAATTTAAATTCATTGTGTGGTTTTATGTCATATCATTGGCTCATAATTATTTGATTAAGTATGCTAAGGTGGTATAGGTAAGGGATAATTAACACACTTAATTCATACCTTAACCTAAGCAACATATAAAAAATCATCTAATAATCCTAAGAACAAACTAAATCAAAAAACATATGTGGGAATGGGTTAGGAGAAGCAAACTCACCTCACATTTCTCAAATTAAATCAAACTCAAAACAAAATCAAACCTTCCTTAAAATAACTTAATTTGCTTTAAACTTTCTTATTTCATAAGATTATCTTTAGGAATTAATTAGGGTGAATGTGTTTATATTCTTTCATCACTTTAGTTCTTTCCTAACATGCTAAATGTGTATGTCATATGAATTTCATACATTCATTCTTTTCTAAAATCAAATTAAAAATGAGATATTTTCTTTATGTGAAATTGCATGTTTTGGCTAAAGTAAAATATGAATGGCTATTATCACTATTAAATCCAAAACTATTTTCAAAATCTATAAATCAAACATCTAAAACTGAAATTGTGCTACTTATAATTATTTATAAGCTTGCATGTGGATATAAATATGAAGATGTGCATAGCGTACTTTTCCTTCTCTTTTCTTTTAGCATAATTTTGAATAGGATTTGGCAAAGTGTATAGTTCACTTGAAAAGAACATAACACTTGCCTAACTCCATTCCTATTCATTCCTATGCTATTACTTAAAGAAGGACATCCATACTTACACATATAAATTGCATAAATAAATCAAACAAACAAATACAAACTTTTGCATCTTTCTTTTCCATTCATTTCTTTTGTACATATGCTTGTATTTAAGGAAAATGGTATATTAGTCTGAAAACTCTGGGGTTGCGAGACTTTAAGTAGCCTTATGTTGGTCTTGTACCTTACACCCCTGGTGCCAACAATGGCGATGTACTCACTTATGCCTTTCATACATACATGTGTGCATATGAAAGATGGATAAGAAAACCTCTTTTCTACTTAATGAAAATCATGCATCAAAAAGCATTCAAATTTTCCTAAGTAACTCACTTAGCATTCATCATAAAGTGTGCTAAACATTTTCATTTGTATGTATAGATATGCTTAGGATTCATTCATATGCATGTTATACATGTTGGGAAAGAAATGAAGTGATGTGTGTTTTGTGATATTAATTCACTTTACTTAATCTTAAAATGCCTTTCTGTTTGAATAGGTTTGTTTAGAGTTGATCTAAACTTAGGATTAATTAAAGCACATAATAAAACATTCACTAAATAAAATTAAACATGAATCTACTTTAGAAGTTACTTAGGGTAGGAAAGCAGTTCTCTTCTCTTTTCCTTCTCTTTACAACCTTTAGTAATTAAGTAGGTTCATCTAAACCAAACAAAATCATAAAATAAAATCAATTCAAATCAACTAAAAACTTAAATGAAACCACCCATCTATATTGAACATCTTCGTACTTAAAAAATCTAAACCTTAAAGCCATAGCTAAGCATACCACACAAATCTTTTAAAGCACACACATTAGACTAAGTCACCACTTCTAGCTTAAGGTTAGAGCAGTGCATGGTTTAATATTTGCTTTTATTTTATGATATTTTGTTTTAGTTTATATGTTAGGGTGAATGTGCGTAGAATGAATGGTTGGATGATTTAGTCTAATCATTATTTTCTGTAGGGGATTGTGCTTAAGGGGCGCTATAATAAAAATATAACTGCTTTTTCTGTGTAGGTGCTTATACCCCTAAGCATAATCCAATAGGCCAGGTGGACTTGGTTACCCATGTGTGGGGTGCTAAGTCCAATATACATGCTTGGGATTTGTATGGTTTGTTTAGCTAATCTCTATTTTACAGGTGTTAGTTAGATTTACTTTTCCTTTTCATGTAATTTTTTGCAATTAGGATTTTGGAATGATTGTTATGGGGGATTAGGATGAGCATTTCTCATAAGATCTCATCTTATGTACCATGTGTAGCCATTGGAACATCCACATTCCAACCATCCAAAGAAAAGAACCAAAGAAGAAAGAAGAAAGAAAGAACCAAAAGAAGAAAGAAGTAATGAAGAATGGAGACCCCCATAACATGAATTCTTTACTTGATAGTAAATTAATTCATTTGTAATCTGAGTTGTATAAGGGTAGAGATCGACTAACCAATTTTTTTTTTTTTTGGATTTGTGCAGTGGTGCTCTACAAATGGCCTTTTATTCTTTTACGATAGCTTTATAAACTGTTTGATGTTTTGTTTAGCTTGTACATTAAGGTGGCATATTTTCCTAGTTTCTTCCTTGCTTGATGTATGGCCTGGATAATGATTAGGCTCTTAGGGAAAAATAATCTTCTACCAAATTAAATAACTCAAAATTTAAAATAAAAAACTCATAACCTCACCTAAAGCCTAAGTTAAAAATTAAGATTAAAGAATTTGCAACCCCTTAGCTGGATGAGTATTTCTTTTATAACATCATGCATAAAAGCATATTGTTTCACTCTTGATTAGAGGGCTTCCACCTTTGCCAGAGAACTTGGCACTGTAGAGCCATGGTGGAAACACACCTCCCCATGGTAGAAACACACCTCCCCCTTCTCATTGATTTTGTCCCATAATCTCACTTCTCATGCATTAGGCATATGAATCCTATAAGCCTAAGTCAAATGATTGTCCAAAAATGAAAATAAAATGTAATATGATTTGCATTAGATCTAGGTCATTTTCATGCCCTTACATGATCTAGTCTCTTAGGGAGTGAGTTTAAGGACTTAGTCTCATTCTAAATAAATAATAGCCTAGCTATCTTGCATAGAACATATGACTTGCCTACATGAATTTAAAATCATAGGAGAAGTTAGTTGGCGGCCACCCCTAGGTGGTTATAAGTCCAAGCAGTTAGGTGGTTTACTGTCTCTTGTGGAGGTAAACTAAATACCCATTTTCTCTTTAGATTTAGGTCATGCTTTTGGCCCTCTCCAAAGCTCCCTAGATTTAGGTTCAGAGGTTGCTACTTCCCTTTGCGAGCCACAAGTATAAAGCCTCACCTCTTAGGCATTTCCATAACCTTGTATTGTGGAATTATAAGCCCTAAAATTTTAATAAAATATTAACTCAAACAAATTAATTCAATTTCAAAAATATAAAGGCCAATCATAGGATAGTTTGAGATGCTCGCTAGGTTTCCTAGCATCGTGAGCATCTCCTACTTATCTTCCCTTGGCTTTGATAATAACTCTCTCTCTCTCTCTCTCTTTGATCAATCCCATTTGATCTTCTAAAATAAACTAATCGATTGATAGTCCTACCAATTGATATCTTTGGAGACAATGATCATATACCTTAATCGAGAGTATTCCTAAGAAATCTTCTTCCTTAGGATGTAATTAACTATAGGGGCTTGCCCTTGTAGGGAACTTAATGAACCTAGTTTAAAATAAACCCTGCTTTACTTTTTCATGTAAAGTAGGGAAGAATCTCAGTACATATCTTCCATTGTCCTTAGGAGTCTTTATTCAGGTGATTAAGTCCATTGTAGGATGGTGACTTCTATCTTTTGAGATAGTACACCTCTCTTCAATATCATACCCGATCACCCTAATAAAAATATATGTGGATCTATGTGGTGTCTAAATGCAAAAAAAAGTATATTTCTATCTCATTTTATCCACATAGATTGAAGATGGAAGTATACCTCTTAGAAATGAAATTATTTCACCATAGATTTTTCTAGCGACTCCATTGGGATGGTTCCTCTTCCCATCATTGGTAAATGATCATTATATCCAAGTCTTGATAGTGAGTTTGTACGTTTTTATGAATCCAAGACTATCTTTCTTTCAATTGGCACTTAGCTTATTTCATCCTTAAGTTAAGCTAACCAAACTTCTTTAGGTTTTAGGACCTTACCCCATGATGGTCTTAAAACCCCGTTAAAACTCTCCAATGTGAAAATAAAAATTTAATAAAAAGAAAATATTTAAAGACTTCCTCCTTACCAATTTTATGGTAAGGAAAGGTTCATTCTAAAATAATAAAGACAAAATAAATCCTTCATAAAAATCTTGCTTTTCTAAAAGCACTCTTTCAAAAATGCACATAATAAAATGTTTTGCACAAAAATTTTCTAAATCACCTTCATTTAACAATCTTCATGATTATTATAGGATCATCATTACAAAAATAAGATTCCAATCACATTTTCTAAAAGCACAAATGATCTTCTTCACTCAATTCATTTTGGTAAAGACCTCATTTTCAAAAATAAACTTTCAACAATCATGTTTTCAAAAGAACAAAATTTGAAGATGGGTTTATCCATTCAATACATTCAAATGTGTTGAATGGATGTTACATCTTCAAACAAAAAAAAATTAATACAACTTTGAAATGCCATTCAACACATTCCACATGTGTTAAGTTTAAATTTTCACCTTTCCAAACAAAATCAAAAATAAATTTTTCAACAACACATGTGAAACCTCTCCATTCAATATACCCACATTTATTGAATGGATGTTTCATTTTCAAACAAAATCAAAATAAATTTTCCAAATGCACATATGAACCTCTCCATTCAATATACCCACATTTATTGAATGGATGTTTCATTTTCAAACAAAATCAAAAATAAATTTTCCAAAAGCACATATGAACATCTCCATTCAATATACCCAAGTTTATTGAATGAAGATTTCAATTCTAAATAAAATGACATTATTTTAAAATATCGCTTAACATATTCAATATATGATTAAGTTGAGACTTTGTCTTTCAAAAATTGATTTCCATCTCACATACACAAATTTGTTAAATGGAAATCTCACTTCTCAAAATCAATAAAAACAAAAATTTTGCAAAACACATTTGGAACTTCATTCTAGCATACCATATTTGCTAAAGTGAAGTCTCCTTTTCAAAACAAAATAAATTGAAATGCCTTGGAATTTCATTTAGCATACTCAAATTTTCCAAGTGAAATCTCCATTTCACAAAAATTTTCAAAACACATTTGGAACTTCATTTTGGTATACCATATTTACTTAAGTGAAGTCTCCCTTTTTCAAAATCAAAATCTTCAAAAAGAAACACATTAGGATTTTCTTAGCATACCTAAATTTGCAAAGGATCCTATTTTCTAAATCAATAATCAAAAGAAACACATTAGGTTTTCCTTAGCATACCCAAGTTTGCTAAGGATCCTACCTTTCAAATTAAAACAGAAAGAAACACATTAGGACTTTCTTTAGTATACCTAAATCTTCTAAGGATCCTTTTTTTTAAATCAAATAAAAATATAAAGAAACACTTTAGGATTCCCTTAGCATACTCAAATTTGCTAAGAATCTTATTTTCAAAAATCAAATGAAAATCAAAAGAAACACATTAGGATTTTCTTAGCATACTCAAATTTGCTAAGAATCTTATTTTCAAAAAATTTTCAAAACAAAATACACTTGGATCCTTCTTTTTTAGCATACCCAAATTTGTTAAATAAGGATTCCATTTTTTAAATCATAAAATGATTCACAAATCAAACAAAGAAAGAAAAAAAAGAAATAGTTATTTTCAAACACCTTACTTAGCATACTCAAATTTACTAAGTGAACAAATTCCAATAATCACAAATCCAAAACAAAAGCAAATTGACCCTTTACTTTAACATACTCAAATTTGTTAAATTAAGGGTCTCTAAATCAAAAAAAATAAATCAAAATTCAAATATGAACCTATGGAAGCATCTCTTCAAAAATATTTGAAGCCATTCTCAACATACCCAAACTTGTTGAAAATGGGTTATACATCCTACATTCTGCTTTCCAATCAAACTTCAAAATCTATTCAAAATCCATTTGAGCCCGACTTAACACTTTCAAGATGTTGAGTGTGGGTTCAATTTCTAAATTAATACAAAATCAACAATCGATTCAAGTTTATTTTCAACATTAGATCATTTAGCAAAGTTTTAGTTTGTGCACTTTCAATTTTTAGTTGGAAATGGCAAAACCCATGTATGTGTTTACCTTTCCCCATGGGATAGACTTGGCCTGGTTGCCGACCTTCCTCTAATTACCACCTCATTCATTTTGGATGAGGTTTTGAGGGGCAAGGATTACCGTGAGGGAACTCCCTCATCATTTGGTAGAGACAATGACCAGGAAGAAGCTGATCATTCAAATTGATATGCCCTCAAACTCTGATTTTCCTTCACTGAAGAGAAAGGCAGTGGTGGTTTCTACAGTTCTAGAATTAGTACCAATGTCTGTGACAAGGCTAGTGTGCCTAGTTGTTTCCCGTGCTGCCCTAAGGAGGGCTAGCACCCACTCATTAGCACCCTAAAAGGGTAAGGCTCCCCTGATCCTAGGGATTATCTCCCTAGCTTTTGAGATTAGGTCTAGCTCTTACTCCACTCACCCTACCAGACTCAAGAGGAACAAAATTGCATAAAGTAGTACCACACCCGTATTGCTAAGGAGGTGGAGGCAGCTACATGATCAGTTGTTGAGGAGTTGCCCACTTTGATTTCCCTGCTAGTTATAGAAAACCAATTCCATCCTCTCTCTAGGCCTAATAGAGAGGATCCTTGCTTCACCTCCACTAGCAGTTTGATTTTAGCCCTGAGTCAGTTAAGGTAGGAGGTCATTTGCTGCCCTCCGTTCAAATCTATGCTAGGTTGGTCGAGCCTACGGATGATCTGAGTCCGGGGCTCAATTTTACTTGAGATATGTTATTCCTCGCAGTGTGGGGAAGCATCTTCAATAGGAGAGGGCCAGGGAGGCCCGCACTTTAGTTCAAATCACTAACTAAGAGAGGCAGAGGTTTAGTTGGTAGTCAGCGGCCTCTGCACTCATTAATTTTCTTGGTTGGCCTGCTACCTGTGTCGATCATACAAATAATATTCTGCTTACGGGGACTACCCATCATAGAAGGAGGGCCCTTATTTTGAAAGAGTCAGTGGTGTCTCCACCACACCACTCTACCCCGCATCTACCATCTCCATTTCATGTTTCAGCATCTCCAGTTCTACCAAAGGCCATGAAGGCCACATCTGGGGAGAAAAGGACACCGTTGGTGATCTAGCTATGGCCAAAGGATCCCATTTCATCTACACTACCTATTGTGGAGAGCTTGAGCTCTCTTCTTTTCCCTAGTTGTGCGAAAGGAATGGCGCCCAAAGCATAGTGGTCATCCTTTCACCACCCAAACTGGGACATAGAGATGGTTGCAGTTGTAGAGGAGAAGATGATAGCGTTGCATGATGGTAGAGCCTCCTAGAGTGTCCCGAGTCAGTGATAGTCAGGAGTGTATTTTTTCCAATGAGTACAGTCCTCATAAGGTTGATTCTCCACCAGTAGGGGAGGTCCTGTGCCTCTCATTACATGATAGTGATCACATCAATCAACCAAAGTCATTTGTGCCTATTCAGATTGATCATTCTCTAGAGGACATAGTAGCACATTATCTTATGGTAAAGAAAGAAATCTTAAGATATGACTGGTCTGATGAGTGGAAGATCAGGTTTAATCCTAATGAAGACAATTTATTGGGAGACTCAGCAGGGGTTCGCATGGTAGATACCAGGGGATCCCTCCTTAGAGAGCAAAAGGCTATGGAAGGTGTTGAGGCCGAGCAGGAAGACATAACCCACTCGACCCAACACCTCCTAGCGTAAATAAAGTAGAAGGATGAAAAGATAGATAGGATGGAAAAGAGGCTCGAAGATCTGTTATCAGTTATCTTAGCATTACAGAATCAAGCCCCGACAGTTCATCCTACCATAGTTAAGACTAGTCAGCCAGAGTTGGTGCATGTCTTGGACCCAGCCAGCACCTTACCTCTAGTAGAGCAAGGTAGCACCAACATGTATAGGAAGGTAGTGGATAGTACCTCCATACAAGAAAATAATATCAAGTCCATGGTTAAGCAACAGGTGAAGGAAGTGTTGGCTTAAGCCCGAGGAGGATCATCAGTTCTAAAGAGTAGACCCTACCCAGAGGAATTTGATACAATCCAATATCCTAAGGGTTTTGTACCACCTTCCTTCAAGAGTTCTGATGGCAGTGGAAACCCAAGACAACACATCACACATTTTAGAGCTACTTGTTACAATTCTGATGGCAGTGACACTTTACTATTCCATCTCTTTATCAGTAGCTTAACAGGTATAGCATTTGACTAGTACGCTAAACTTCCCAACAATTTAGTGAAGATATTTGCTAAGTTGGAGCAACTCTTTATCAAGAGGTTTTCTAGAGCTCAGCAAAGATTCCTTATTGGTGATCTCGTTGTAGCACAACAACACCCAGGTGAATCCCTTATTCACTACATTCTCAGATGGCGTAAGCTGAGTATGAAATGTGAGCCACAGCTGTTTGAACAGCATGCCCTTGAGATTCTTCTAAAGAATATCCATGGCCTAGTAGCCTTCATGCTTAAGTGCTTCACCATCAAACCTTTTGAGAAGTTAATCACAAGGAAGCTAGTCTACAAGGAGAGGCAAAATAGTTGCCTTTTCAAGACCAGTTGCCCAAGTCAAAGCTACAAAAGTTATATGAGAAGAAGTTGGGAACAGTGACAGCGGTAGACAAGGGGAAGCAACCAGCTAGAGATCAGTCTGAGAGACCATGACCTCAACAGCCTTCACTTCCACCTTCTCTACCACCACCGAGGTAGCCCTACCGGATGCCACAACACCCTCCATGGCATACATCACCTCCTCCTCATCCACATCATCAGCAGTAGTGGTAAACATAACCGCTACCAGGTAGCTATGGTCCACCTACTCTTTTGGATAAACTTAACAAACCTTATTCATTTAAGAGGGAGGTAATCTGGAAGATCTTTAAGAATCTCTTAAAAAAGCCTGATTTTTAGCTACCCAAACCTAGGAGACCAGAGGAAGTGGGCAAAAGCCATGATCCTAACTTTTTTCCCTACCACCTTATACTAGGTCATGTTTTGGAAGATTACTTCACATTCAAGGACTGGCTTGAACATAGCTTCAAGACCGATGCTATTGTTATCCCGAGGGACTACCTTATACAACAACCATCCAATTCTATTAAGGTAATCCTTGGGGATACTTGCGATCCTTCCAAAACCAAAAGGAAGTTGGCATATCTCCTTATCCAAAACCTCTAAAAAGATTATTCCAAAAATCAAGAAACTTTCCTTGCAGGTGCTTCTGTCAGCTCAAACCTCCAACATCAAGGAAGGTTTACAAGTTTCCAGTGCCAACTTAAGGAAGGCGGGAACTCAGCAACAATAGCAGTAGCATGTGCCAGCCCGAGATAGCCCAGTAGTGCAACCATGAGTCTAGCCTCCAGTCTACTGTTGCAACTACCACATCAGTGACTTCCTCTACTTTAGCTAGCTCTTCTTCTTCTACTAGTAGAACTCTTGTATCAGCGGAGAAGGGCATCAAATCCCTTACCCCACTTACTTTACTTAATTTTCACTTTGTACCTCCTATAAAATCCAAGAAATTGAAGAATAAAGCTAGCTTGAATTACATCTGTGTCACTTATGATGGGTTGTCTACTTCTATTCGAATGATAACTCTTCAAGTCAAAATAACTATAATAATTCTGATCTTCTTCTTTTAGTTTCAGAGTCATATCTTCCTCTTTTTGATTCAGAGTCAAATGTGATAAAAAGCCATTTTTTGGATAGAGAGGTTGAGATTTATGAGGATGCGACCTACTATCTTCCTCAAAATACCATTTCTTGTGAACTTGGACAAAATTAAAATTCAAAATAAAAAGAAAATGAAGGAAAAGAAAGAGCAAAAGAAAAATAAAAGAAAATTGAAATCCAAGTGAACAAGAAAGGGGAATTGAAGAAGAAATAGAGCCGCATATCACATTCCAACCATAGTCCATTCCATCATATGGACATGTGGGTAGGATGACTCAACCTCCACTAGGTAGGGGCAGAGGTAGAAATAGAGGCCATCAGCCAAAAGGGGTTATGTTCCAACTCACAGGAGTACCCCTACTATTCATATAGATTTGGAATCTAGCTCAGAGGAAGAGTCTAATGTGATTAACATACTAGCCAACCCCTCTCAGTGAGTTCCATTGGAGGTGACTTTCGATCTAGATAATGACGAAGACCAAGTCTCCAAACAAAGCAAAGTATTCTAATCAGGCTTATGTGAGACTATTAGGTAGCAGCTAGGAACCTTTGCTCTAACCTCACTTTCATCTCAAAAAGTTGAAGGTTAAGTAGTTAAGGTATCCCCTAAGTCTTCCATGGATGCGAAGCTGAAGAGATTCTTTTTGGGATCATCATTCTCAAGTCCTAAAGTTGATGTAGAACTTGAGGACAATTCATTTAAACAATTAATGGAATTATCATTTATCTTTTACTCGCCTTGGGTTCATAATCTTATATAGAAAGGTTTGTTCCTCATACATGGTCTAGCCACAGGTCAGAGTATTTTGAGAAGCTATGGAATAATACAGGCAGGGAAGCATAATCAAGAGTAGGACCAGGATTTGGTATAGTGGGTCAACTCGATGACAACGATTACTGCTTAGATGTTACCAATCATTTGGAGTCTAATAGGTTCTTTTCACACAACACCAACTCTTATGAGATGTGTGTTTAGAAACCTCAAATGATCCAAATGATCTTCAAATCAAGGATGCACCTCCATAATTTGAAGAAGAAATCCATTAAACAATAGATAAGCTTAAAGAAATTAACCTCAGGATAGAAGAAATTCCATGCCTAATGTACATCAATTTATTGATGAATGAAGAAGAAACCAATGAGTTAGTTAGGCTATTGACTGAGTTTAAGGATTGGTTTGCATAGAGTTATAAAAAAATGCCTGGATTATCTCCTAATGTAGCAGTCCATAAACTAGCAATAGATCCTAGCACTAACCCTATCAAGCAAGCTCCTAGATGCATGCAATTAGAAATTGAATAACATGTCATTTTTGAAGTCAAGAAATTGATCGGTGCTTGTTTCATTAGGGAAGAAAAATATCCTACCTGGTTAGCCAGTGTCATACTAGTTAAAAAGAAGAATGGCCAAACTCGCATATGCATCGATTTCAGGGACTTAAATAAGGCATGTCCTAAGAATGAGTTTCCTCTTCCTATACCAGAATTAATGGTGGACATTGCCTCATCTCATACAATGTTCTCTTTCAAGGATGGGTCATCTTGCTACAACGAAATCAAGATGTCTCCTGACGATAAAAGAAACACCACTTTTTGAACCCCGATCATAATCTTCTGTTATAAAGTCATGCCTTTTGGCCTTACAAATGCTAGTGCTATATACCAATGGGCCATGACTCTGATCTTCAATGAACTCATCCATCATTAGGTTGAGTGCAAGCCACTCATCCTAGCGATATCTCGGGCAAGCCACCTCATCCTCTACCGCTGCTAGATGACTCTCTCACGCTTTGTTGGCCCAAGTCAATGATGAAGGGAAGGAGAGTGCTCTCTACTACCTCAGCCATCATCTGCTAAAGTGAACTACCCACCATTTGAGAAACATTACCTAGCTTTGATCTTTGCTTCCCAAAATTTATGACACTATATGCTTTCTCATACAATGAATTTGATTTTCAGAACCAATCCACTGTAGTATCTCATGACACGGCCAACGCTATCCGGATGTTTGGTATGATGGTCCATAATCCTCTTGCAGTTTGATATCACATTCGTGGGGTAAAAGGATAAGCACTAGCGGATTTCTTAGTAGCACACCCACTTCCTGCTGATTCTTCGCTTCGTGATAATCTCCCTGATGAACTAATCACCAAGATAGTTTATCATTAACAGGACAGATGCTATCTGACCTAGAGAGGTTGACAACAGCTGTTCTTGGAAAAAGGGATAGTAGACCTACATCTTCTAAAGCAGGGAACAACCGCTGGTGTGACCTGTTGGTAGCACAATAAATTGAACTTGAATTAGGGGTGACTACTGAGTGAATGTCACTGGGGACTTATATCAACTCAAGAGTAGTCAGGCGATTCCTATCAGGAGTTTTGCTGACACTGACATATGTCTGTCCTCCTAATCCATAAGAGAATATATATTTTGTTCATATGTTTGCGTGGACCCTATTAGTGTGCGAGGGACCACACTGAGAAGGGGCTATGTCAGTCTTGACCTATCTCAGATTTATTGGACCAAGGGAGAATCTACACATCCACAAGATAGATTCTCCAACCATAGGGGTGGTTACTTGGAAAAGGGAACGTCTGTCGATAGTAACCCAGGTAGTGTCTAAATGGGGTTACAAAGGATGTGATCCAAATATAGTGCCACAAGGGAGGTGTTGCTAGGGGCCTTATCCTAAGCCCTGGAAAAGAAAGCTTATAGGTGTACGGTGGCAAACTCAAGGAGAAAGTGTAGTAGACTTATCATGAGTTGTGTATCCTAAGGTGCGAGAACTAACCAACCTACGCTGTATCCATCAACATGATGGTGTATCTATCAGCATAGTGAGAACCAACCAACCTAAGGTGCCCGTCGGTGTGCAACAATCAATCTAAAAAGAAAGCATGTAGGCTTACAACTTTCCAAGTATCACTAATCACCGAGATAGTTTATCATTGACAGGATAGATGCTATCTGACCTAGAGAGACTACTAAGGGAGCCAGGAAGGGCGGACCCAGGCAGCGAAGGAAGTAGCAGGGGACTCCTAAACCTCAAATATACTCAACCCAATCGGTGCAGGCTAATCCAAGAAAATGTGCACTCACATCCTCTTAAGCGAAGGCAACATGAGGTAGCTTCGGCCACACAATGAAGACCTAACTAATAAGATGCTTATCAATGTGTGGTGGGTAAGGAAGAAAAGCATAGGACTTATATCCTCTAAAGTAAGAAGAAGACTAGGGTGCCACACTAGCGGTAGCATCGGCTGACCTAGAGTATCGTGAGTGTCACTGGGGGCATTATCTCAACTCAGAGTAGCCCGAGATAAAAGATATGCATTTTTTTATATGTTTGTGTGTAGTTTGTGTTTGTGTTGTGTCAAAGAAGGATAGGATGCTGCTCGGGTTCCTTACACCAACCCTAAACACATCATGGTAAATTCATAAACAAGAATACTTTCAACATGGAAGAGATTGAATTCAAAATGGAATTTTCATTGATGATAATTATTTTCAAACATGATTTATAATATTTCTTTAAGTAGAGCTTGTTGATTTGAAGTATTAGGTGCTCTCCCTTATAATTAATAATTTGATAAGATCCTTCTTGGTAGGCCTTCTCTATGGCAAAAATGCCTTCCCAAGTGGGTTCAAACTTACTACTCATCTAATGGGCAACATTCGATCTCCTTAAAACTAAAATAAGCTCTCCTACTTGAAAAGCTCTATGACGGACCAACTTGTTGTGAGCTTGAATCATTTTATCTTTGTACAACTTGAGGTTTTAGCATGCTAGTAGACATCTCTTCTCCAAACTTTCGAGCTCTTCTATCCACAACTTGGCGTTATGCTCTATTGTGATCTTGCTATCTACAACTATCCTTAGTATTGGGAGTTAAACTTCTAATGGTAGAACAACTTCAGAGCCATACACTATAGAGAAAGGAGTAGACTGAGTTGGAGTTCTATATGTTGCAGTAGCAAAGGCTTTAACTACTCATGCCACTTTGTTGCTTTATTGTTGTCTGTTCTTTAGTATTTGGATGAGAGTTTTGTTGAAGGCCTACTAAATTGACCTCGGTAGTTGATGGTAGAATATCCCTAATCAATCTTGTGTTTCCAAGCAAAGTTGTCGATCTCGGTGCTCTTGAATGCAGTACCATTATCATATATAATTCATCGAGGCACTCTGAACCAATATACGATAAGGTTTCTAAAAAACTGGAGCACATGCTGAGCTGTGACCTCTATGAGTGGAATTACTTTTGCCAATTTGTAAAAATAGTCAGTAGCAACTAAGATGAATTGATGACCCTTGGAAGAATAAGGATCAACCAGACCCACTATGTCGGTAACCCAACACTCAAATGGCCATGAGGCCAATGTAGGATGTAGAATGTTGGGTGATTGGTGTAGGACCACACCATGTATTTTACATTGATGGCATCGCCTAGCTATATCCATGCAATATTTGATCATCGATAGTAGTATCCTAGTCTCTTGATCTTAGCTTTCATCTTGACAAGATTGGTTGGCTCCACATAATCTGAGTGTACCGGTCCGCGATCTTAAGAATCATGTTTGTCTAAACAACATAATCACATATGATCGAAAGACCGTGGTACAAGAAACCATCCACAATAGCATAGGAAAGTGCTCTCTATTTCATCTGATGAGCTTGGGACTTCTTTTGAGGTAGTTTTCCTTTATTTATGTAATCCATGAATGGTTTCCTCCAATCTAAGTCCTTGTCCTTCTTGAAAATGGTAACCTCCCCTTCAAGAGAGTGCTTTTTGATGAGTTCAATATCATTAAGGGATAAGACTTATCTATTTTGGACTTTTATTAATATGGACTCATCCTCACATGCCAACTCCTTGGCAAGCTTGGCTAAAGCATACACTATGACATTCTCTCCTGGAATCTTATAAATGGTAACCTGATTTGGGAACAAGTAAATGGTGTACTTGTGATAGTGATGGAGCTTGGGCTTTATAACCTTATAAGACCTAGCGATTTGATTGATAACTAGCTAAAAATCCCTGAAGATATTGATGTTCTAGATGCTTAGAGTAACGACTAACTCATAGATGTCGAGCCTCATATTTAGCTTCATTGTTGGTGTAAAGATGATGATATGAGAATCTCATCACATGGTGTCAGTTAAGAGAACTATTCTTACCCCCTTTTTTGGATAGTAGATTGTGGTTCTTATTCTCTTTTGAGGAAGCACCATCAAAGTACATCTATGGTGTAAATGCTAGTATCCCCAAGTTCATGATTTTATTCATTGGGGAGATCATCACTAAGTGGAGAGTCAACAGATGTGGGTATCTTTGCTAAAAAAATCTATTAGCTCTTATCTTTTTACTGCACAAAGGGGTGTGAAGGTAATGTCAAACTATGAGAGGATCATGGATCATTTTGCCAACTGTCCAGATAGCATCGGCCATGTCATGAGATATTGTAGTGGGTTGATCTTAGAGATTAAGTTCACATTATGAGGAAGCATGTAGTGTTGTAGCTTTTAGGATGCAAAGATTTAAGCTAAGAAATGCTTCCCAATGGGTGGATAATTAGCCTCAATAGCGATTAGATGATGGTTGAGATAGTAGAGTGTGTTTTCCTTCCCTTGGCCATTGGCTTGGGCCAACAAAGCACCAAGTCATCAAATACTGTAAAGTATGAGCGCTTGATAGGGGTTGTTAGAACGATAATCATCGGTAATGCTTGATGTCTTCTAAGGCTCACACTTGTCATCCCACTTGAACTTGGAGTCCTTTTTGACAAGTGCTGAGAATGGCTGACATCTTCCCAATAAGTTGGATATAATGCATCTTAGAGATGCCAACCGCCTTGAATTGATTTGAGTTGAGTTAAACTTTTATTGGGTGGCATTTGTAATATCACCTTGATCTTCTCTAGATCAATTTTGATTCTGTGGTGTCGAATAATAAAGGAATTTCCGAAGCTACTCAATGACACTTGGGGTTCATTTTGAATTTGTCTTAATTGTTAAAAAACTCAAGTCAAATAGATGGTCTTCCTTTTCTCTACTTTTGACCACAAGATCATCAACATAGCACTCAACTTGATGATGAATGAGTTCATTGAATATTGAGTCATAGACCATTGGTATGTAGCATTGTCATTTTAAGGTGAAAGGGATGACCTTATAGCAATAGATTCTTCGGGTTCTAAAAGCACTATTTCTTTCATCTTAGGGGCATCTTTATTTATTATATCCAAATGAGCCATCCATGAAAGAAGATTCATGAGATGAGGAAATGTCCACCATCGACTCAATTGGTAGTGGAAATTCATCTTTTGGACATGCCTTATTTAAATCCCTAAAATTGCATATGTGAATTTGGCCATTTTTTTCTTAATTGACAATGGCTAACCGGTAGGGTATTTTCTTCCGATGAAAACATAAATTATTTCTTGACTTCATAAATGACTGTATTCTATGTCTAATTTATGCATTAGGAGCTTGCTTGATAGAGTTCTTGTAGGCTCTATTGCTAGTTTATGGACCACTATATCAGAGCCAATCAGGCATCTCTTCATAACATGCAAGCGGTCCTTAAACTCATTCAATAGCCTAACTAAGTCATTGGTTTCAATTTCATTCAACAAGAACTGTATGTCGGCGTGGATCTTCTTGGTTCTAAGTTGATTTCCTTGAGCTCTCAATGGTTGATCTCTTCTTGAACTATGGCGGTGCATCTTTGACTTCAAAATCATCTAGATCATTTGAGTTTCTAAGCATAGGTCCTCATATGAGTTAATGTGATTTGAAAAATTATCTGTTTCCAAATGATTTGGTAATGACTAAAGTATCATCATCATCGATTGGACCATATCTTGAATCTACTCCCAATCTTGATTGAGAGCTTTTGCATTTTTCTTCCATATTCTTCCAAGTAAGAGTGCTTTGACCAAGTATGTAGATTAACCCTTTCTTTGCTAAATTATGAACAAAAGATAAGTACCAATCAAAAGGTAATTCTATTAAATCTTTTATGAATCATCTCAAGTTCTACATCAACTTCTTGACTTGAGGATGATGCTCCCATAGAACCTCTAAGTCTTCACACTGGATGACTTAGGGGCTTCCTTAACTACCAAACCCTGTTTTGAAAGGAAAGTGGGGTTAGAACTAAGGTTCCCAAGGATGCCTATTTCATATAGACTTGGATACACTTATGCTTTGCTTTGGAGCCGATCTTCATTTCTAGCTCAAGTGTCACCTCCAAGGAATCTACTCTAGAAGAGGCGGCTAGTGTTAACCATATAAGACTCATCCATGAACTAGATTCTAAGTCTATATGGATAGCAGTGTACTCACAGTAGTTGGACATATCTTTTATTGATGTGGCCAATAAGGAGGTTTTCCACCTAGGACTTCCTCTTCTTGCCTCTTCTTACTGGTGGAGATCAGTCATCTACCATATGTTCGAATGGAGTAACGAACTATGGGTGGAATCTAATGTAGCTCCACTTCCTCCTCAAGTCTATTTTCGCTCCTTTTATTTTTTTTCATTTTCTCTTTTCTTTTCTTTTCTTTTCTCTTTCTTTTCCTTTTTTATTTTCTTTTTATTTTATTTTTAAACTTTGGCCAAGTTTGCAGAATAGACTTATTGATTTTGACTTTTCAATCATTCATAAATTTAATTGAAATTTACATTTAAATCATCAAAAACTAAATCAAACCAAATCAAAATTCAAACCTAAGTCACATGACCCAACCCAATGGACATAGCAAAATTCCTTCATTCTAAAACTCAAATTCAATTGATTTCTCATGAATCAATCATACCTTCAATCATATTCATAAATATAAATAAAATATACACTCATCAAGCCAAACCAAAATCAATCCAAGTCAAACCCAACTCTTCGGCTTGACAGGTGCTATCCAACCTATGGTGACTATTGAGTGAATGCCACTGGGAGACTTGTATCGACTCAAATGTAGTCAAGAGGAAAGGAGCCTCAGGGGGACTTACGCTAAACCTCAAATATACTCAACCTAGTTAGTGCATGATGGCTAGTTTAAGAAGAAAGCACATGGACTCACATCTTCTTAAGCAAAGTCAACATGAGGTAGCTCACTACCGTAAAGGAAGCTTACTAACAAAGTGCATGTTGGTTTGCAATGATCAAGTTAGGAAGAAAGCATGTGGACTCACATCTTCCAACAAATGATCATCGGGTGACACACTAGAGGTAGCTTTTAAATGTTCAAATGTTCAAATGAACCAAAACCCTTTTGAACCTAAGACAATTGCAATTGAATTTATATATCAATCCCAAATCCATATATAAACTCAACTAAATCAAACTCAACTCAAAATCAAGCCAACTAAACCCAATTGGTCCACTTGACCCAAAGTGGCCAATTTGTCCTATTTGAGCCAAGTTCTAATCCTACCCAAATTAGATTGAACCAAACCAATCAAAACCTCGCATCATGATTGTTGATCACCCTAGGTTGATTAATTATCACAAATTAGGTCAAACCAAGTCAACTTGGTCATTTGACCAAGTCAACCACTTAACCCATATGAACCTAAACTAGCCAAATTCCAACCTAAGCCATATCTCTTGAAACTAATGATTCATACCAAATCAAAATCAATATTTGAATATGACTTGACCTTCAATAATTGAGTCAAACCAAACCCAATTGGCCATCTTAACCCAAGTTGACCCAAATTGACCTCAAAGACCAAATTGGGTCAAATAAAAATATAAAACAAATTGATTGCAACCAATGGCTCAAGTTCATTCCAAATTGATTGTTGAACTTGACCAAAGCCATGATTGGACCCAATTAAACCCAATTAACCTACTTAGCCCAAATTGAACTAAAGGTTAAATTTGGCCTAAATCAAAACCAAATCCAAATTAATTGAAACCAAAGTCTACAATCATCTTAAATTGGTCAACTAAACCCAAATAAAATTTGGCCAATTTGGTCAAATTGGTCAACTTAACTCATTTATTACCCAAATAAATTCAAATGAGCCAAAATCAAATCTAAACCAAACTAATTGATCCAAAACATCCCAAATGATCATATAAATGTGACCAAACCCTTAGTTTGACCCAATTTGATCAATTGGTCAACTTGATCCAACCTAACTCAATTTAAAATAAATGAGCCAAATTAAGCCAAACATAACCAAATCAACTCCAATTGACTTGAAATTTAGGCTAACCCACTTTTGGCTCATTTCAAATCTTTCCAAATCAAATCCAATGCCAAATGATCATTCTACCCTTGGATCAAGGGCATCACATTAGAAAAATCACCCATGTAAGTGGTCATTTCCATTCCTTGGCCACTTGGTACTCTCCTAATGGTCCACCTAAGTTCCTAGGACACTGCCCAACCTGACCCAAGAGGTGGTTAGGTCGGCCATGACCCATAGGAGGTGAAATAACCTTTACTTCCCCATTTAAGCATTTGAAACCCATTAGAAACCCATGATTCTTTCTCCTCACCCAACCAACTAAGCTGCCAACTCACCTCCTCCCTACCACCCACGACTACTTGAGATGGCCGGATGGCCTATAGAATCCAAACTCAATCCCACCGTCCGATCAAGATGAAGGGAGGTATAAACCCCCTCGTTTCCACTCAAACACACACAAAAATCATTCCTCAGAGCCCTAGCTACCCAATATGAGCTGCTAAAACTATTCCCTAAGCTCCCAAGTTCGTTCCTTGATCGAAAAATGTCATTCCCATCCATCCTGAAATAAGACACTCCCATTGCCAACCTAACTTACCCATTTCTCCATCAAACTCAAATTAACTTTGCATGCACCTTCCTTAGGCCTCATGAGCAAGAACAAATTATCTCCAAGCTTCTCAAAGCAGAGGAGGACTGATCAAAGTTGAGCTCCAAATCATCGGGCCAGGCCTGAGAGAACGTCAAGGAATTGATCCAATTGCTGCTCAATAGGGTTTCGTATCTAATAGATGAAACTTCCTCAATTGTTTGAGCTGTCGATCTTGAGCTCCGGTGAGCTTCCAAAATTGATCCTTAGGCAAAAATGGGTTGGAGCTTTTTGAAGAAAACTTGCATCGTGATCTTCCTTGATCCTCTCGATTGTTGTCGTGAAGGTGTGGATTTTTTTGAGATGAAGCCAAGTTTGGATCAAGTGAGCAATGGGGGATGGACTCCATTCTCCCTTACTCACATGACGTTGGATCACACACCGTCCATTCCGTGTGATCGATATGGATGGTCGTGATTATATCTACTAGATCGATCTGATTTGATCTTATTAAGCTATGTGATTAATCGTAGTCATTCGATCTTAGATAGGACAGCAGATGAGAAAGTGTGTTTGCCACTGCCACATAGGCATTGAGTTGGATAAGTTTTAAGTAGCCAATCTTGCGGTGCCACGGGGAAAGTGCGCTGCATCAATGCACCAATAGGATTAGTTTTAATTAGGCTTAATTAATCCTTTTTAATGGCCGAAACTTCTAAAAATCATTAAAAATCATAAATAAATAAACAAAATTCAAATAAATACTCATTTTAAACATATTCAGAGGAGAATTAATTAAAAATGATCTTAACTAAATTTTAAGAGTAATTAAGGTTTAATTATAAATTAATTAGCTTAATTACTCCTTAATTACTTGAGCAATTAATCCCAAATTTTGTGGATTAATTTAATGGGATGACCTCTATGTCCTATGATTTTCTTGGAATTTATTACTCAATTAATTAAGAAAATTAACTAATTAAACCTTAACTACTCTTTTAAGTTAATTAATGCTTAATTAATTACATGAATAGTAATAAATTTGTTAATTAAGTTTATTAATCATTGTTCAACAATAAGTGAACTAAGGAATAGGGTTGGGACCCTTTCCCTAAGTTTATTTCACCCTTTTTTAAAATGAAATAAATTAAGATTTAAATAATTAATTAAATCACTTAATCAAATTGAAATCATAATCACATCAAACCTTAATTAAATAAATCATGGGATAGATCTTTAGGTGTTTAATAACCTGAAGGGGGTTAATGAAATTATGGTTAGTCCACATGTGTGGGAAAACCATAAGAGTAATTAATTAAGTCCCTTAATCTAATTAACTATTAATTATGAGCCCATTAGCCACTTTTATTTTCTAGGATCATTGCAAGTTTATTTTCCTTGCATATCATGTTGGCTCATAATTATTTAGTTAATTACTTTAAAGGTAAGGTAATTAATTCATCTAATTACAACTTAATTAACCCATAAAATCAACTTAATTACATTTCCTTAAATTAAATCACTCACTAATGGTTTTTAAAACAACAAGTGATGATTTCTCTTATTATATTTAAATCAAATCAAATCCAAAACTTAATAAAAGAAGCTTTGGTTTGCTTTAAATAATTTATTTGATTTGACTTAAGAACTAGTTTGGTTGAATGAATCACATGCTTATATTTGATTGTCATGTTTCCAAACATGTTAAATTTGGTATGTCATTTGAATTCATGCGTCCATCTTTTCAAATCAAGTAAAATAAAATAGATTTCCTTTATGTAAGCTTGCATGTGTTGATTAGATTTAATATATGCTATTATCACTATTAATTCCAAATGTATTTTTTAAAAAAGCTTATAAATGAATAATAATATGTGTTATTAGTTATAAATACATAAGAAATGCATGTTCTTATAGCTTAAGTGTATGAATGTTGAGTTCTCTTTTCTCTATTCATGTGTTGATTTATATAAAATTGAATGGTAATGGGTATATAGTATGGACATCCTGGGAACACGAGGCTTTAGCTAGCCCTAAGGAGGTCATTTGATCACTTCCCTACTTTAACAATGGCATACCATTTTGATTTCATTTTTATGTATTTCAACATTAGAATTTTGATAGAGCTTTAATTCATATATTTAAATGATTTGATAAAAAAATGCAATCTTTGAATGGTTTTTTCCCTCATTTATGTATACATCCATGTGTGTCCAAGAAAAGAATGTATATAGTCTGGACATCCCGAGAATATGACGCTTTAGTTAGCCCCAAGGAGGTCATCTAATTACCTCACTTCCCTGGTTTAACAATGACATGTGCTTGCCTTTATCTTTGTACATGAATATGTATATGTGATTAGTGAATGAAAATCCCATTTTACATTAAAATTGCATGCATTCATAATTGACTAAGTGGTTGAATTAATTAGCCATATGATTTGGAGCTTACTTCCTATGTTCATGTATACAAATTTACATATGTTTGAATGCAAATGGGTATATAGTCTCGACATCCCAAGAATACGAGGCTTTAGCTAGCTCCAAGCAGGACATTTGATTACCTCACTTCCCTGGTTTAACAACGACACATGCTTATTTAATTTCTTTCATATGTTCTTTTTGTATAAGAATTTGAATAAAGTTTTAAATTAATATATATACATAACTCAATCAAATAAAATATAAATTCTAAACATACACATACATTCATCATTTAAGAGTGCTAAAATATGTTGCATTTATAGATACACTTAGGATTAAATCATATGCATGTTACATGTGATGGAAAGGAATGATTTAATTTATGTCATGTGGTAATTGAATTAAATTAATCTTAAGATGCCTTTCATTTTGAATAATGATTATTTAAAGCAACCTAAACTTAGGATTATTTTAATCATTTAAAAGAGAACTAAATTAAATTAATATACTTTAAAAAGTGACTTAAGGTAGGGATGAAAGAGGGCATTCATCTTTTCCTCTTATTATAACACTTCGTTGCTAAGTGTAATAAAATGAAACAAAAGAAAAAATAAATTAAAATTCTCAAATCAATTAAACTACTTCAAGTGAAATCAACCTTTCATGTTAAATTGAATCCTTCTACACTTAGAAAATACAACACTAATGCCTAACAAGACTCACCACACAAGCCTTAATACACATTAGAATTAAGTCATCACTAGCTCTAAGTTAGGACGGTGTATGATGTGATGTACATTTTGTTTTATTTTATATTATTTTAGATTGGATGTTAGGGTGCATGCTTTGTAGACTAGATGATAGGCCAATTTTAGCATAATCATGTTTTCTGTATGGCATTATGCTTAATCATGTTTTAGATTGGATGTTGTTTAAATCCTTAAGCATAATCCAAGTTAGGATAGATGGACTTAGTTACTTATCTATAGGGTGCTAAGTCCAAATTATAAATACAACTATTTAGGATAATATGCATATTTAGCTAGCCTTTATTTTGTAGGTGTAGTTAGATTTACTTTTCCCACATAAATGTAATTTTTGCAATAGGAATTAGGATTTGTGCTATGGGGGATTAGGATGAGCAAGCGATTTTTATCCCATGTGTAATGCCTTTGGAGCAAGCACCATCCAGATCAAAGGAAGAACCAAATCAAAAATAGAGATATGAAGAAAGAAGACCCCCATATCATTTAATACAATTATAATTATTCTTTCATATTCTGATTGTGGGGTAGAGCTATCCATCTTTTCTCTCTTGGGTTGTATGAGACCAATGCAGCCTTTTATTCTTTAAGATAGTTTATATAATTTTTTGATGTTATGTTTACATTGTGCATTAGGAACATGATTTTATAGTTTTTAAATGATTGATGCTTTAATGTGTGGCTTGGATACAATTAGGCTCTTAGGATAAAAATAACTTTTCTACCCAACTAATCACTAATAACTTAATTTTAAACAACTCATTTCCTCATCATAAATCCTAAGATATAAATAAGATAATAAAATGATTTAGCAACACCTTAGCTGAATGGTTGTATGTTTCACATCATGCATGCATATTCTTTCTCTCTTGAACATGAAGGTTCTCCATCATTGCACGATAAATGAATGCTTGACCTGTGAGGGCATCCCTTATGGTGGAGAACACCTTCTTCTAATTGATTTGACCCATAACCTATTTCATCATGCATTTAGGCATAAGAAATCCTAAAGCATATGTCAAAATAATTTGTCTAAAATGAAATAAAATTTGAAAGGATTTTGTATCTATAGATTAAGTCATATGCTCATACCACTCATGCTCTATTCTCCTAGGGAGTGTGTTTAGGACTTTAGTCTCTTTCTAATTAAATAACTACCCTAGCTATCTTACAATTCATAATACCGACTACATAGTTTTAAATCAGGGAGGAGTTAGGCAACCACCTGTGTGATTATAAGTCAAGTCATTGGACAATTTATTCTCTTGTGGAGGTAAACCCTTATATCCACTCACTTAGATTTAGGTCATGCTTAATTGTACTAAAGCTCCCTAGATTTAGGATCCAGGTAGCTATTTCCTTCTGCCACTAGCATAAATCCCCACCTCAGGCATTCTCACAATCTTGTGGTAGATTATAAGCCCTAGTAATCTAATTAAATTTCAACTCAAAACATATAAATCTTCTCAACTTCAAAATTATAAAGCCCAACCATAGGGTAGATTGTAGTGCTCACTAGACTTCCTACTATCATGAGGATTTCCTACTTATTTCTGATTCCAAAATAAGTCATCTCCTTGAACTTTCCCAATTGATTTTCCAAATACAACCAATCCTTTGATAGGTAACCTTGAAATCTTTGGAGATGATAATTGTCTACTCTAATCAAAGAATTTTAAATTTCCTAAGATGTAATTAACTATGGAGGCTTACCTCTTTAGAGAACTTAAGAACCTGGTTTAATATAAACCCTACTTTATTCATCCATGTAAAGTAGGGAAAAAAATCTATGCTGCATTTGAAGACCCATTTCTTGGGAGTCCTTATGATTAGTCCATCAGGGTGATGCCTCTATCTTCGAGATAGTACATCCCTCAATGTTGTATCTGTCACCTCAAAAGCACCCCTCCTATCTGTGGTGTCCCCTACATCTAAAATAAACACCACAAGACCCTCTCACCTTGTTCATTGAATCCTCGATGTCATCCTTTTTTTTGAGTTTGAGATGTCATCCTCAAGTAGTAAGGGTTCTAGACTCATAATGTTAATTGATACACATGGGTCGTGGTAACTGCCCCTTAAGTCTTCATCATAATGTAACTAAAAAAAATCTAACCCTAAAAGTAAACCTAAAAAAAATCTAAATAATAAATAAAACCTAAACCCTAAACTAAAAAAACCTAAACCTAAAATAAAAATTAGATAAACCTAAACCTACAAAAAATAAACTAAACTAAAATAAAAAAAAAAAAAACATAAACCAAAATAAACTAAACATAAACATGAACCTAAATAAAATAAAATAAACTAAAATAAACCTAAACCAAAAAACTAAAAAGTAAAACCTAAAAGACCTAAAATAAAGCCTAAAATCTAAACCTAAAAAATAAAATAGAAACCTAAACCTAAACCAAAAAAATAAAATATAAAACCTAGAAAATAAAAATAAAACTAAACTAAAATAAACCTAAACCTAAACCTAAACCTAAAAATAAACTAAAATAAAAAACCTAAACTAAAATAAATAATCCTAAAATAAACAAAATAAAAATAAAAATAAACAAAAATAAAAAAAATTAAAATAAACTAAAATTAATAAAAAAATAAACTAAATAAACTTAAACCTACCATATTACTTAATTTGAAAAAAATATAAAAATAGAAAAAAAAACCAAAACCCTAACCTAAAACTCTAAATCCTAAAACTAACCAAAAACCCTAAATTCTAAACCCTAAACCCTAAACCCTAAAACCCTCAAACCTAAACACTAATCACTAAACCCTAAACCTAAAAACACTAACCCTAAACCCTAAACCCTGAACCATTAACCCTAAACCCCAAACCCTAAACCCTAAACTAAACTAAACCTAAAACTAACCCTAAACTAAATCTAAACCTAAACACTAAACCTGACCTAAACTAAACTATAACTAACCTAACACTTAAAACTTAAAACCAAAAAACTATAAACTAAACTCCTAAACCTTAAACCTAAAAAACACTAAATTTAAGAAACTTAAACCTTAAACCTAAATCCATCTAAACTTGTTAACCCTAAACCCTAAACCCTAAAACCCTAAACCTAAAGAAACCTAAACTAAACTAACCCTAAACCTAAAACCTAAAAAACCCTAAACCCTAAACCTAAACCCTAAACTTAAACCCTAAAACCTAAAAAACCTAAACCTAAACTAAATAAAACCTAAAATTAAAATAAATAAATAAATAAACCTAACTAAAATAAAATAAAATAAAAAATAAAACCTAAACTAAAACTTAAACCTAAACCTAAAATAAAATAAAATAAACTAAAAATAAAATAAAATAAAATAAATAAAACCAAATAAAACTAAAATGAAATAAACCTAAGAATAAAAACCTAAATAAAATAAAACTAAACATAAATAAAAAAATAAAAAAACCTAAAATAAAATAAAATAAAACAAAAAAAAATACCTAAACCTTAAAATAAACTGAAATAAGATACAAATAAAAAATAAAACCTAAACCTTATACTAAAAAAAAAACTAAACCTAAAATAAAAAATAAACAAAATTAAATAAACCTAAACCTAAACTAAAATAAACTAAACTAAAATAAATAAAATCTTAACCTAAAATAAACTAAACCTAAACCCTAAACTAAATAAAAATAAAATAAACTAAAAATAAGCTTAAACATAAACTAAAAAATAAATACCTAAAATAAAACCAAAACCTAAACCTAAACCTAAAAAATAAAATAAAACACTAAACCTAAACCTAATAATAAAAAAATAAAGCTAAACCTAAAAATAAAATAAAAGTGAAACTCAACTAAAAAATAAACCTAAACCAAAAAAAATAAACTAAAATAAAAAACCTAAAAAATAAACTAAATAAAAAAATAAACCTAAATAAAATAAAATAAAATATAAATAAATAAAATAAACTAAATAAACTACCTGTTCTTTTTCCTTTTAAAAAAAAAAATAAATCCTAAACTCTAAACCCTAAACCTTAAACCTTGAACCTATAACCTTAAACTCTAAATCCTAAAAAACCCTAAACCCTAAACCTTAATCCCTAACCTTAAACCCTAAACCCTAAACCCAAACCCTCAACTCTAAACCCTAAAAGCATAAACTATAAACCTAAACCCTAACCCTCAACCCTAAACCCTAACCCAAAACCCAAAACCTAAACCTAAACATAAAGTAACCGAATAAATTAAAAAAAACCTAATAACCCTGAACCTAAACCCTAAGAATTGGCAGAATAATGACGACAAGAACATCAACCAAACTGGGCTCTAGATCTAGGCAAAGGCGAGGTAGCGATTATCAAAGTGGTGGTGGGGATCTGAGGTTGGGACATGGAGGTGGTAGTGGTTATGGAGGAGGGAGGAGATGGAGGTGGTGGTGAGGGAGATCGGGATATGATGGTGGATCCCGATACCGAGAGCTGTGGTCATGGGAACTAGAGAAACTGAAGAACGGCTGATCCGATTTATTACTTACAGAATTGTGTCTTTATTGTAGAGATGATTCTAGTTATCTAGGGTTTTTATATTTTATTCACATTCTTAAAAACTTTGTTATTTTGGTTTGATAAATTGAAAGAAGAAATGTTGAATCTAAATTTGTTCTCTATTAAAATAAAAAAATAAAAGACCCTAAACCTAAAACTAAAACATGAACCCTCAACCCAAAACCCAAACCCTAAAAACCCTAAAACCTAAAACCTAAACCTAAAAATAAACCTAACCCTAAGCCTATACCTAATCTAAACCCTAAACCTAACTAAACCATAAACCAAACTAACCTAAACTAAACCTTAAAACCATAAACTAAACCTAAAACTAAACCTAAACCTTAAACCTAAAACTTAAACCCTAACCTAAACTAAACCTAAACCCTAAAATTTTAAACCATAAAGCTAAACCCTAAACTTAAACTAAACCCTAAACTAATACTAAATCATAACTAAACCCTAAACCCTAAAACCCTAAACCCTAAAGCTAAACACTAAATACTAAACCCTAAACCCAAACCTAAACCCTAAACCCTACCCAAGACTAAACCCTAAACCCTAAACACTAAACCTAAACCCTAAAACTTGAAAACCTAAAATTACTAAATAAAACCTAAAAAATAAAATTAATAAAAACCTAAACCTAAATAAATTAAAAAATAAATAAAATAAAAAACATAAACTTAAACCTAAACCTAAACCTAAAAAAGAAAATAAAGTAAAATAATAAAATGAAACTAAAATAAAATAATAATAACCTAAACTAACCTAAAATAAAATAAAATTAAGAATAAAATACTAAATAAAATAAAACTAAAACTAAATGTAAAAAATAAAATAAAAAATAAAATATAAAAATTAAACCTAAAAATAAAATCCAAAAATAAATAAAAAATAAAACTTAAACACTAAACTAAAAAAAAAACCTAAACCTAAAATTAAAATAAAATAAACAAATAAAATAAACCTTAACCAAAAATAAAACAAAATAAACTAAAATAAATAAAACCAAAGCTAAACATGAAATAAACTAAACCTAAACCTAAACCTAAACCTAAACTAAATACAATGAACTAAACTGAAAATAAACCTAAATATAAACTAAAAAATAAAACCTAGAAATAAACCAAAAATAAAAACCTAAAAACTAAATTTAAAAAAATAAAATAAAAACCTAAACCTAAACATAAAAACTAAAAATAAAACCTAAGCCTAAAAGATAAAACAAAAATAAAACTCAACTAAAAACTAATCCTAAACCTAAAAAATAAACTAAAATAAATAAACAAAACTACATAAAAATAAAAATTAACCTAAATAAAAATAAAAAATAAAATAAAATACAAAAAATAAAAAATAAACCTAAACCTACCAGTTTACTTAATTAAAAAAACCATAAACCCTAAATCCTAAACCCTAAACACTAAAAACCCCTAAACCCTAACCCTCAATCTTAAACGCTAAACCGGAACCCTAAACCTAAACCAAAAGTAACTAAATAAATTATAAAAAAAAACTTAAACCCTAAAATATAATAAACCTATACCTAAACCTAAACACAAACCCTAAGAATGGGCATAACCATGACATCAACAACATCACCGTCAACCAGGCTCAATCTAGATCTAGTTGTGGAGGTGAAGGCGGAGGAGATGATTATCGCAGTGGTGGTGGGGGATCTAGAGGTGCTGGTGGATATGGAGGTGATGGCCGGAGCAGTGGTGGAGGCGAGGAGGTTCTGATCCATGGTGGTGGTGGGGGGAGAAATTAGCGATATGATGGTGGATCCTATTACTTGAGAGGTCGCGGTGGTTCTGATGGGAACTGGAGAAACTAGAATGATCGATCCGATCTACTGCTTATGAAATTGTGTATTTATTGTAGAGAAGATTTTAATTATCTAAGGTGTTTGATCTACTTTATGCGTGCTCATTTTTTATCAATGTCATCGATTGTGTCTTAGAAAGTTTGGTGTGTTACTTCGTTGATGAAATTAAAAAGAAGAAATGTTGAATATGAATTTGTTCACTATTAAAATAAAAAAAACTAAAACCCTAATCCCTAAACCTTAAACCCTAAACCCTAAATCCTAAAAACCCTAAACCTTAAACCCTAAACCCTAAACCCTAAACCCTAAACCCTAAAACCCTAAACCCTAAACCCTAAACCCTAAAACCTAAAACTTAATCCCTAAACTCTAAACACTAAACCCTAAAACCTAAAACCCAAAAAAAAAAACTAAACCATAAACCCTAAACTCCAAATCCTAAACCTTAAACTCTAAACCATAAACCCTAAACCCTAAACCCTAAAAAGCTAAAAACCTAAAAATAAAATAAATAAATAAACCTAAACCAAAATAAAATCAAAAAATAAATTAAAATAAAAACATAAACTAGAACCTAAACCTAAACCTAAACCTAAAACAAAATAAAATAAAAAATAAAAACTAAACTTAAATAATATAAATAAAAACCTAAAACAAAATAAAAAAATAAAAAACTTAAATAAAATTAAAATAAAACTTAAAATAAAAATTAAATAAACTTAAAAATTGAATAAATATAAACTATAAAAAACCTAAACCTAAAAAATAAACTTAAAATAAAACATAAAAATAAATAATAAATAGAAATAATAAAAAAAACCTAAACCCTAAACTAAAAAAAAAACTAAACCTAAAATAAAAATAAAATAAACATAAACCTAAACTAAAATAAACTAAACTAAAAAAATAAAACCTAAACCTAAACAAAAAATAAACTAAACCTAAACATAAATTAAATAAAAGAAAATAAACTAAAAATAAACCTAAACCTAAACTAGAAAATAAAACCTAAAAATAAATATAAAATAGAAATCTAAAACATAAACCTAAAAAAATAAAATAAAAACCTAAACCTAAACCTAAAAATAAAAAATAAAACCTAAACCTAAGAAAAAATATAAATAAAACTAAACTAAAATATAAACATAAACGTAAACTTAAATAAAAAAATAAAAAACCTAAACTAAAATAAATAAACTAATAAATAAAAATAAACCTAAATAAAAATAAAAATAAATAAATAAACTAAAATAAATTAAAAATATAGTAAATCTACTAAATAAACCTAAACTTACCGGTTTACTTAATTTTTTTTAAGAAAACCCCTTAACCCTAAATCCTAAACCCTGAACCCTAAACCCTAAAACTATCCATATATATACAACCCTAAAATTACAAACCTTAACCCTAAACTCTAAAACTTAAACCCTAAATCCTAAAAAACCCTAAACCTTATACCTTAAACCCTAAACCCTAAACTAATACTAAACCTTAAACCTAAACCCAAAACCCTAAACCCTAAACCTTAAACTCTAAACCCTAAACCTTAAACCCTAAACCCTAACCCTAACCTTAAGCCCTGTACCCTAAATCCTAAATCCTAAACCCTAAAACTCTAAACCCTAAACCCTAAATACTAAAAACTCTAAACCTTAAATCCTAAACCATAAACCCTAAAAATTAAACCCTTAACCCTAAAGCTTAAACACTAAACCCTAAGCCCTAAACCTTAAACCCTAAAACCCTAAACCCTAAAACCCTAAACCATAAACCCTAACCTTAAACACTAAACCCTAAAAGTAGAAACCTTAACACCTTAATCCCTAAACCCCAAACTCTAAACTCTAAACCTTAAACCCTAACCCTAAACTTAAACCTAAAGTAAATAAATTAATTAAAAAATAAACCTAAACCCTAAAACCTATTAAACCTAAACACTAAGAATGGGCAGAACCTTGACTGCGGGAACATCACCATCAACCAGGCTCAGTCTATATCTAGCAGTGGAGGTGAAGGCGGAGGCGGCAATTATCACTATGGTGGTGGGGGATCTGGAGGTGTTGGTGGATATGGAGGTGGTGGTCAGAATAGTGGTGGTTATGGAGGCGGGAGGAGCGATGGAAGTTATAGCCGTTGTAGTGGCGGAGGGAGAAATCAGGGAAATGATGGTGGATCCTGCTACTCGAGAGGCTGGGGTGGTTCTGATGGGAACTAGAGAAACTGAACAATGGTCTATCCAATCTGATGCTTATGGAACTTTGTCTTTCCAATAAAGATGGTTTTAGTTATCTAGGGTTTTTGATTTGCTCTATGCATCCTCATTTTTTATCTATGTAGTCACTTGTCTCTTAGAAACATGGTGTGTTACTTGGTTAATGAAATCGAAAAGAAGAAATGTTGAATCTAGATTTGTTCTTTACTTAAAAAAACCAAAACCCCTATACTCTAAACTAAAATTGGAACCCTAGACCTAAAACGTAAACCCTAAACCCTAAAAATTCTAAACCCTAAACCCTAAACCCTAAAAATTTTAAACCCTAAACCCTAAATAAACCCTAAAACCTTAAACCCTAAACCATAAAACCTAAACCCTAAACCTTAAACCCTAAACCTTAAATGCTAAACCATAAACCCTAAACCCTAAACCCCAAACCCTAAACCTTAAACCCTAAACCCTCACCTAACCCTAAACCCTATACCCTAAATCCTAAACCCTAAAAAGCTAAAATTCTAAACCTAAACTAAATAATACATAAAAATAAAATAAATAAAAAAATTTAAACCAAGATAAAATAAATAAAATAATAAAATAAAATAAAACCTAAAAAAAGCTAAAGCTAAACCTAAACCTAAAAGAAAAAAATAAAAAAGTAAAACTAAACCAAAATAAAATAAATAAAAACCTAAACTAAACTAATAAATAAAAAACATACAACAACAACAATAACAATAAGCTTTTATCCCACTATACTACACATGAATCCTTCGTCATCAGTGCCCTACTATGTGTCAAATTCTCATTTAATTCAAGTATACTAATGTCATTTTTATACATATTAACCATGTCTTTTATTTCTACCTTTCTTAACATAAGGCAAATCTAATGCATCTACTCTTCTAACCGTCATTGACCTTCTATGTGGCCAAACCATCTAAGGCGACTCTCTCTAATCTTATCTGCCAGTGGAGCTACTCCAACTTTTTCTCAAACATACTAATTTAAAATTTTATGTCTAAGAGTAAAGCCACTCATCCAACTGAGCATCATCATCTCTGCAACACTTAACTTAGTCTCTTCTCTTTTATTGGCCAACATTCTGCACCATAAATCATTGTAGGTCTTACCACCATCTTATAAAATTTTTTCTTAAGTTTAAGATTTCTATAACACAATATGCATTCCTCCACTTCAACCATCCAACTTGAATTCTACTAATAACATTGCCATCTATTTCACCATCATTTTGAACAATAGAGCCTAAATATCTAAATCACTCACTCTTTTTAATGACTTGTTAACCTAATGTCATAACACTACCACTATAACTTATACAACTAAAATCACACTCCATATATTCAATTTTAGATTTACTTAAATAAAAACCTTTGGACTCTAAGGTTGACCTCCATAATTCAAGTTTTTCTTGGACTCCCTCTCTAGTCTTATCAACAATAAGAATGTCATCAGTAAAAAGCATACACCAAGGTACATCTTCTTGTAAATGCCTAGTAAGAACATCCATAACTAAAAGATAAGGGCTTAAAGCTGATCCTTGATGTAATCTAATTGAAATAGGAAAATATTTTATCAATCCTCTTTATGCTTGGATGAAAGTAACAGCTCTAGTATACATATTCTTAATGACTTGAATATAACCAATATTAACTCATTCATTTTCTGTAACTCTCCAAAGAACATCTCTTGAAACTTTATCATAAGCTTTCTCTAAATCAATAAATATCATATATAGATCCTCCTTGCTTTCTCAATACTTCTCCATCAAACCTCTTAACAAATGTATAGCATCAACAGTAGATCTACTTGGCATGAAACCAAACTGATTGTGAGAAACTTTTGTATCACATCGTAACCTATGCTCAATTACTCTCTCCCATAATTTTAATGTGTGACACAATAATTTAATTCCTCTATAATTTGCACACTCTTGTGCATCACCTTTATTCTTAAATATAAAAATAAACAAATTCTTTCTCCACTCATCTAGTAACTTTTTAGTCTTTAAAATAACATTAAAAATATTTGTAAGCTAAGAAATTCCTTGATCTCCTAAACATTTCCACACTTTTATTGGAATATCATCAGGTCATACTATTTTTCCACATTTCATTTTCTTTAAAGCTTCTCTAACTTCAGATTTACTAATACGATGATAAAAAGATTCTCTTTTTTTGTTTAAGGTATTAAGGTTGCCAATATCAATCATATTTTCATATCGTTCATTGAAAAGTTTATCAAAATACCTCATCCACCTATATTCATTATCAGCACATGAAAAGCACTGATTTTCATCTTCAATACACCTCGGTTGAGCTAGATCTTTACTTCTCCTATCTCTTTGGTTAGCTAACTTATACATACATCTTTCACTTTCTTTGGTATCTAATCTATTGTATAAATCACTAAAGATAAATTTTTTGCATCATATATTGCTTTCTTAGAATCTCTACACGTCACTTTATATTTTTCCCAATTCTCTAAGTTTTTACATCTAAACCAACTTTTATAACAACACTTCTTACTTTTTATCTTTTCTTGCACATTCTAACTCCACCACTAACTATTTTTATTAAAAGAAGCTTTTCATTTTGATTCTCCAAGTACATTTTGAGCAACTTTTTTAATTTCACTTGCTACTTTTCCCACATAACATTAGCTTCCTTATGAACATCCCAAATTCTAAGCTCTTGTAGCTTGCCCTTAAAAATATTTTTATTAGTGCTCTTTAAATGCCCCCATATAATCCTAGGATAGTAATTTGATTTATTTCTCATCTTCCAATCTTTCATCTTAAAATCTAAGACTAATAATCGATGTTGGGTATTTAAACTTTCACTTGGAATGACCTTACAATCTTTACAATTTAAATGATCTATTTTTCTTATCAGAAAATAATCAATCTATGTTTTACTAGATCCATTTTTATAAGTAATAATATGCTCATCTCTTTTCTTAAATAATGTATTAGCAACTACAAAATCATAGACTAAAGCAAAATCAAATATAGTCTTACCTTCTTCATTAGGAACTCCAAATCTATAACCACCATGACCACTTTTAAAATCTTCTACCACTCTACCAACATGTCCATTTAAATCTCCTCCAATAAATACTTTTTCTTCAAGAGGTGTCTTTTGTATTAATTCCCCTAATTCATTCCAAAAAATTTCTTTTCAGCCTACATCCAAACCTACTTGAGGAGCATAAACACTTATAACATTGATAATCTTTGTATCAGTAAAAATGTTTAAAGCTATAATTCTATCTCTGCATCTATTAATATTTATAACATTATCCTTCAAACTTTTATCTATAATCACAACTACACCATTTCTAATTTTACTTCTACCTAAATACCAATGTTTAAAACCTAAACTATCAATCTCTTGACTTTCTCCCCAACCCATTTAGTTTCTTGAACACATAAAATATTTATCTTCTTATGAACCATAATATTTATTAATTCCATTAGTTTACCTCTGATATACCAAGTTCCTAACCTAATTCTGGTTTCATGGACTAACTTCTTTGCTCACATCCATCCATAATGTGGGAACCCTTGCTTATTTAACACTGCACCTGGGCATCGATGCAGCGACCCTTGCACATTTTTCACTATATTCGGCCATCTACATAAACTTCAGGGACCCTAATTAACATATTTTAAAGGATTCATGTCATGATTAATTCAACAAGTTTTAGATAAATAAAATAAAAACTAAACCAAAAATAAAAATAAAATAAACCTAAATAAAAATAAAATAAAAACTAAATAAAAACCAAAACTTAAAAATAGACCTAAAAATAAAACCTAAAAATAAATAAAAAAATAAAACCTAAACCCTAAACCTAAAATAAACAAAATAAAATAAACCTAAACCTAAAATAAAATAAATAAAACCTAAAACTAAACCTAAACCCTAAACTAAATAAAATAAAATAAACTAAAAATAATGTTAAACATAAACTAAAAAATAAAATCTAAAATAAAAACTTAAAACGTAAACCTAAATAAAAACATAAACCTAAACATAAAAATATAAAATAAAACCTAAACCTAAGAAACAAAATAAAAATAAAACTAAACTAAAAAAATAAGCATAAACCTACACTTAAAACTAAATAATAAACTAAAATAAAAAACTAAACTAAAATAAATAAACCTAAAATAAATAAACTAAAATAAATAAAAAAATAAACATAAAAAAATAAAAAATAAAATAAAATAGAAATATATAAAAAATAAACTAAATAAACCTAAACCTATCATTTTACTTCATTTAAAAAAAAACTTAAACATTAAACTCTAAACCTTAAACACTAAATCATAAAGCCTAAACCTTAAACCCTAAACCCTTAAACTAATCCTAAACCCTAAACCCTAAACCTATAACCCTTAACCCTAAACCCTACAAACCATAAACCCACATGCTAAATAAAATAAATAAATAATAAATAAAAAACCCTAACCTAAACCCTAAACCCTAGGCAAAACCTATAAACTCTAAACCCTAAAACTCAAACCCTGACCTGACCCTAGCCCTAAAAAACCTAAACCCTCCACCTAAACCCTGATCCTAAAACTCAACTAAAGCCTAAATCCTAAAACTAACCTAAATCCTGAACCCTCCAAACCCATTGTCAAACTTAAACCCTAAAGTCTAAACACTACAACCTAAACCCTAACCTGACCCTAAACCTAAAACCCTAAACCCTACCAAAATAAACCTAACACCCAAAAAAACTTAAGAATTTAAACCTAAACTAAATCCTAAACCAAAACCTAAAAATAAAATAAAATAAAATAAATAAAACTTAAAACTAAACTAAAAAAATAAAATAAACCTAAGAATAAAAACCTAAATAAAATAAGAATTAAATGTAAAATAAAAATAAAATAAACCTAAAAAAATAAAATAAAAACTAAATAAAAACCTAAACCTAAAAAATAAACCTAAAAATAAACAAAAAATAAAACCTAATCCCTAAACTAAAAAAAACCTAAACCTAAAATAAAAATAAAATAATAAAATAAAATTAATCTAAAGTTAAAGTAAAATAAACTAAACTAAAATAAGTAAAACCTAAACCTAAACCAAAACCTAAATTAAATAAAATAAAATAAACTAAAATAAACTTAAACCTAAATTAAAAAATAAAACCTAAAAATAAACCTAAAATAAAAACCTAAAACCTAAATCTAAAAAAATAAAATAAAATGCTGAACCTAAACCTCCAAAAAAAAAAATAAACCTAAAAAATAAAATACAATTTAAAGTAAAGTAAAAAATAAGCATAAACCTAAACCTAAACCTAAAAAATAAACTAAAATAAAAAACCTAAACTAAAATAAATAAACTAAACTAAATAAAAATAAAAATTAAACTTAAATAAAAATAAATAATAAAATAAACTCAAATAAATAAAAATTAAACTAAATAATCCTAAACTTATCGGTTTACTTAATTTTTTTCTAAAAAAAAACCTTAAATCCTAAACCCTAAATCCTAAACCATAAACCCTAAACCAAAACCCAAAACCCGCTCTCCCTCTCGACTGCGCTCCCTCTCTGGCGATTTTGCGTTCCCCTCGATGGATTGGCCATTCTCGGGTAATTGGCCACTTCTCTGCGTGCTTCTCTCGGCCTGAGCGCGTGTATCGGGCTCCCCATGTGACGTCCTTGGATTAGAGTAATGGCGGAGGCTCTGGTCTCTGTGAATCCCGGCCCGTCGCCTCTCGACGTGTCGACACCGGCTTTGCTCTCCGACTCTACAAGTTTTCTGGACTTGATTGCACCTGTTAATGCACCTGTTGTTAAATCATTAAAAGATGCTTTATCTGGTAAGATCCCTAGCTCGAATGCTTTGGTTAATCTCATTTCGACATCTTATCGTGGATTGCCGGCGTGTGTTGGTCGATGTTGAGAAACTTGCTAAGCCCTTCGAGTTGCTTTGGTGGGTAAATTCTCCTTAGGCCCAACTCTTGATAATATTCACTCTTTCTTTCATAGTTTAAAATTATCGGTACTTTCTCTGTCGACGATCCCGTCACATTCTTATTCAACTCTCAAATGATTTAGATTATTCACGGGTTTTCGCTCGTCATTCTTACTTTGTGCATAATTGTCAAATGTGGCTATTGAAATGGTCACCCCTCTTTGATGTCAAAGAGGAATCTCCCATTGTCCCTCTTTGGCTTTCTTTTCCTATCATGCGAATACATTATGTCACTCATCAAGTTTTGTTTGCTGTTGGCGGCCTTTTTGGTAGGCCTCTCCAAATAGACCAAGCAGCGACCACTAGATCTAGGCCATCATCAGTATTCTCATTGAGATAGACATCACAAAAAATATCCCAAAGATGTTTGGATTGGCTCCGAAAAATTTGGATATAGTCAAAAAGTCGATTTCAAAAATTTTCATATCTTTTGCATTCACTGCAAGATTCACGGGAATGATCACTCAGAATGCTTTGTGCTTCATCTTAATCTTAGAAAAAATTTACCATATGAATACCATTAATGGGGAAAACCAATACTCTAGCATATGTGCCTAAGATACTCAAAAGAACCTCTCCTCACTACACCTCCTACTATTCTGTCTAGTGGAAAACACTCTGACCTTGGTACTAAAATAGCCATTGAGGGGTGTGACGATACCAATGGCAATTTACCTAACCTCACCCATGCTTGTATTAATCTAGTTTCCCATGATAGCTCTTTGCTTCATTTAAATTCTACTGAAAATCTGAATGGTAGCCTTATATTGGACAGCCAATTAAACAATTTGAATGGGAATCATATAATGGACCAAAACAATGATGACCCTATGGCTTCGAACATATTGAGAAAGATATTTGTATTACGAATGGTGCGAACTTCCCCATCTATTTTCCTTGAGTGATAATCAATTGAACCCAATTTCTCTCATCATCACGGAAGAAGGTGAAATCCCCTCTTCTAAAACATTGATAGATTCTTCTACTATTTTGGAACCCAAAAATCAATCCCTTTCTGATGGAGATAATTTGGATTCTGATAGACCCTTTCAAATTGTTAAAAACAAAAAACCCTACAAAGCAAAATTTTCTAATAATAACTTCACTAGAACCACTCGCTCTTCTTTCACCCTACACAAGTAATGTGTCATCATTTCTCCTCTTTTCTCCTTTCTTTTTCCTTTTCCTTTTGGTTGTCCCCTTATGATTAATTTTCTTATTTGGAATATCCGGGTTGTGGGTCTCTTCCGTCCAATCGTGTTAGTCTTTGTCGTGTTCATAATATCAAGTTACTTGTTCTTATTGAACCTTTCATTAATTCTTCTAAGATTGCTTTTGTCGCTAGATCCCTTGGTTTTCATAATTTCTTCTTCAATCTTAATAATAAAATTTGGTTCTTTTGGCACAACTCCATCACCATTTCCATCATTGATGATCTTGACCAATTGGTTAATGTCAAAATCTCCTTAGGTGACTTATCGCTTTTGGCTCTTTTATCTATGCTTCTTGTAATAGTCGGTAGAACATCCTTTGGAATCACTTACACCTTCGCTTCTCTAACCTTCCCCGGTTGGTTGGAGGTGATTTCAATACTATCATAGCTAGTTCGAAAGAAGGGGAGGATGTTCTCCTAACCTTCATTCCATGGAGGACTTCTAAAATATGATCCTTGATTGCAATCTGATCGACATTGGTTTCACTGGGTCTAACTTCACGTGGCACAACTCAAGACTTTGGCAGTGTCTTGATAGGACCCTCTTTAATACTCTTTGGATCAATCAGTGGACTACTACCATTGTTGAGCATTTAAGCAAAACTTTGTCTGACCATGCTCCTCTTTTGATTTCCTTCAAAATCCCCTAACCCGCCTACTCCCTCTCCTTTCGATTTCAAAATATGTGGACCCAACATAGTGACTTCACCAATGTCGCTCACTAATTGGATGGCCCCTATTTTCCGGATAATTGTTAAAGGTATGACTCATCTTTGGCTTAAGCTCAAAAGACTTAAACAAAATCTCAATTGGTGGAACAAACACATTTTTAAAACCTTTTCACAAATCTTAAAGCTAGAACAAGAGGTTTGTTCTCTTGAAGAGGTCCTCTCTCCATCCCAAGAAACTTAAGGAGTTGAACATTGCCAAGAATAACTTGGTTAATTATCAAAACATGGAAGAAACCTATTGGCGTCAAAAAGCCGCAAGCAAACATATTGTTGATGGTGACAGAAACACTAGGTATTTTCATGCCATTTGTAATAAATGGAAAGCCTTAAACTCGATTAAGAAAATTAAGAACTCTAATGGTGAATGGATAACCGATAATAATGATATTAAGGATTCTGTCATACATCATTTCCAAACTTCATTAAATTCTAATCCGTTGCTGGGAACTTTATCAAACACCCATCTTATCCCTTCTATGATTAACAGTGAGGATAATCATTTACTCACTATGTGTCCTTCCGAAGAGGAGATTAGTAATACTCTTAAGAACATGAACACTGACTCTGTTGCTGGCCCTGACGGCTATACGACCCACTTCTTTCAGCATTATTGGCTATTTATTAAAATTGACTTAGTTGATGATGTTATTGATTTCTTTGATGGCAATCCTATTCCCAAATACTTTTCAAGCACTTCTATTGTCCTTATTTCCAAAACTAACAATCTCAATCTTTATTTTAGACCGATTAGTCTTTGCACCTTTTTCAAAACTCATTGCTAAATTAATAAATAATAGCTTAGCCTTTGCTTCCTAAAATCATCTCCCCAAATCAAACTGGTTTTGTTAAACACGAAGCAATATTGGGATAATATTCTTCTTGCTCAAGAGTCGGTTCATGACATTGATGTCCCTTCTAGAGGAGGCAACATCTTATTCAAACCTGGACATCGCTAAAGCCTTTGACAATCTCTCATGGGATTTTCTCTTTCAAATCCTGAATTTGTTTGGTTTTCCGATAGTTTTATCCGATTATAAAAAGGTGTATCATAATGTCCGGTTTTGGTTATCATGAATGGTGAGTCCATAGGTTTCTTTCCTTCTAGCCATGGTTTGAGGCAAGGTGACCCACTATCACCTTCTCTTTTATCATCGCTATTGAATACGTCAAGGAGCCTTAACGATCTTTTCACTAATAATCCTAATATGTCTTTTAAAACTCATGGAGGTTTCCCTATTTCTCATCTTAGCTTTGCAGATGATTTCATTATCTTCTACAATGGCTCCCTTCAAAATGTTAAAACCATTAAGAACCTCCTAAATGATTTTGGTAAAGTTAGTGGTCTTTTTCTTAATGAAGGAAAATGTGATTTTATTCCTTCAACTAAGATTCCTCCTAATAGACTTAACCAAATATCCAGAATTACTAATTTTAAGCAAAATCAACTCCTCTTAATTGGGGCTCCACTTTTAAAGGCCAAAAAGATCACACCTTTTGATGATCTAATTTAAAAATTTCTAACAAAATTTTGGTTTGGGAATTTCATTTACTCTCTTCTGGGTAGTTTACCTTGATCAAGAGCACTCTAAATTCCATGCCTATATAAACCATTGTGCCTACCAACTCTACCATCAATAGAATTGAGCGCCTCTTAAATAGATTTTTCGGGGAACCAATACCTCCTCTAAAAGAATGCATTGGTCATCTTGGTCTAAAAGTTGTGGTACTCTTGAAGAGGGAGGTGGGATGTAAATCCATCAAAGAAGTTATCAATGCCTTCTCCTACAAACTTTGGTGGAATTTTAGGAGCAAAAATAGTCTTTGGGCAATTTCATGACTTCTAAATATTGCCGTGGTAAACATCCTCTCATTTGTCCCTTTAACGGGTGATTCTCCGTGGAGAAGACTTTGTTCTCACAAATGGGATGCGAATCCTTAATTTTTTGGGGCATAAACTCGGCAATTCCTTCTTTTGGCAAGACAACCTGAGTGGTTGTGGATCCATTGATGACTTACTCTACACTCACTCCAATTCCGCTATTAGAGTTAATTCATTCTGGCAAAACCACAAGTGGAATACTAGTAAGATTACTGATTCTATTCCTTCCACTTTCTTAAATATGATTACTAATATTCCTATCACTCCTAACAATCATGATCGATTATCTTTAAGCTATCTCATAATGGGATTTCAACCTTAAAATGTGTGGCTTCACACTAAAGACACTCGTGATTCTTCGTTGTGTTCTCCAAAATTTGGAATAACAATATCCCCTCTTCTTACTCGTCTAACTTGGCATCCTAAAAACTATATTCTTGACTCTTTGTTGTGGGGTAAAGGGTTTTATTTACCCTCTAAATGTCAATGTTGTTCTCATATTGAGAATGTTAATCATGTTTTTGTTAATGGGGCTATTGCCTCTAAAATTTGGATTTGGTATGACGATCTATTCAACACAATTTTAATTGTTCTTTTACTTTATATCAACTTCTTGAAGTTTACTTTGACAATGCAATTAAAGGTCATATTAAAATCATAATCGCCATTACTCTTATTTGGTTCATATGGATGGACCAAATGAAGCTAAACATCGTGGATTTGTATGAATCACATGAGGATTATTGTTAGAACTAAAACAAAATTTGTGACTTATTTAAAGCCAATTTAATTCATCACAAATATTTTAAAGGTCAGAATCAGACAATAAACTGGCCCTCAACCTTCTAGACCTTACTATCGAAATGATAGAATGGTTTTTTGGAAAACCTCTTGATCATATTATTAAAATTAATACCGATGGCTCTTCTCATAATGGCTCTTGTGGAGGCATTTTCAAATTCTAAGGGTATAGTCCTATGTGCATTTGCTTATCCCCTTATTTCCAGACTGTCTTATCGAGCTTATGGTCCCACAAAGCTCTAGAAATTTGTCTTCAAAATGGTCGGCTCAATATTTGGATAGAGGTGGACGCTCTTCTACCGATTGACCTTTTGACTTCTACCAATATGAGCAACGCTTGTTTGTACTACCTCCTCAAGCAAACTAGGGCTCTTCTCTCTCAACAATTTTACCATCACTCATGTGAAGGTAACGCCTTGGTGATTACCTTGCATGCGATTAGATAGTATCATCTTCTTTGATCACCTTACCCAAATACTTCTTTCCAGCCTTATTCGGCTTTTACTCTATCCTTTGCTTTAGTTTATTTTGTTTTATGGAAGATCTTTTGCTATTATGACTAAGTTGGAAGATATGCATTAATCTTTAGTTGGAATTCTGCTAATTTTATTGAGCTTGGTTTTATAACTAATCCCACTTGGGAATTTAATTTCATTGATACATTCATTTCTAAACAGAGAATTAACCATTGCTGGAGGAAGTTATCTGTTTTGATGGGCTTAGATTTTAGTAACTTTTTTACATGTTGGAGAAATACCTATGTTGCTTCTAGTAACGGATTAGTGTGCATTATGTCTGGTGTTTTATTTTGATGATTATAGTATTTCTTTGGTTGATGCTTACATTCCTTGGGACTCTTTCCTCCTTAAAGGCCTAATTCATAAAGGTTTCAACACTTATGCCGAAAAGGATTTTGGTTTCGTGGGCTTTAGGACTTTCTCATGACACCCTACTTATATAATGCCTAATCTCCATGCTTTCGCAAGGAAGAAATTGTAATACCTTGGTCTCTTTTAATGGTTTTTTGTCAAATCCTTGTAGAATGGATTGGGTTTAATTACTTTTGGGTTTTGGAGGTTTCGCCATGGTTGTTGTTGATTTGTTTATTGATTTGGTTTTTTAATCCCTTTGTCAGCTGCAGATTTTTCTGCCGCTTCTCCATTTTCCTCCGCTATTTTTTCCATCTTGCTACTATCTTAGCAAGTTCTAGTTTTGGACCTTTATTGTCTTAAAATGCTTGGTAATGATGTCTCTACTTGGAATCATCTTCTTATTTTATATTCTAGTGGCTTACAATGTTGCATTGCTGGGGAGTGACTTTCTGATTGCGGATTATTTTACGGGTTTGCTCATTTCAAGGTGGTGAATCATATTTACGTTTATATTGTAATCGCATCTATTGGGTTTGTCTGTTACCTTCTTGGATTGGAGTGTCATTTCTATTTGAGAGGTTATACCGATGTTACTGCTTATTTTAAGACTTTGGATGTTTCAGATTTGGTTTACTGATTAGTTGTCTCTGACCGTCTTAACTCGCTATAGTATGCCTTTTGTCGCTAGTATTGTGCGATCACCGTACTAATCAAGCTCTACTTGATCTTAACATATGGTTTGTATACTCAATGATTGTTTATGGCAAGCCGTATTTCTACAAGGATTGTGCTGAATTGGGATATTGTTGCCGGTTATGAATGTTCCTTATGTGGTAGCTTTTTGATTTTCATCGGATTTGTCTCTTTGCCGACATTATCTTTTATCTCTTAATCTGCTGTTGTACTTTAATTTGCTATAATTTCTATGGTAACTTAGGCTGGGACTTTGCTGATTTACCTTTCACTGGCTAGTTTCTTAATCCTGAATGCATGAGGTTGCTTTGTTTGGCTTGGTTCCAGCAGATGCTTCACTTCATTTGTTATGGTCCCCTCATCTTCCTGATCCTATTAATGGGATTCTGCAATGTTAGCTCCATCACATTTGCTTCAGATTCTCTTGATATGGTGATGATATTGTATTAGGTGTGTTTGTAATCCAACCTTCTACTACTTTGATATCTCTAACAGTTTGTTGGCTATGATGGCTATGATGTTTTCACTCCATTTTGGTTTGGTAGTAGCTCTTGTGAAGTAACCCTTCTCCTAAAGTTTGGATGCACACTTTTGCATCTATCTGGTGTGAGAGCCTTCTATCTTTTCTCTTTTTTAAATTTTGCAGACTTTGCATTTTTCAGTCATCATATTGTCTGTACTATTATAACTGCTCTAATTATTGTCAGTCTAAATTATTGCAGGACCTCCTTCCTTTTTCTCTTGCAGGTTTGCACCAGCAGGCCATTCTCAAGTCTCAGTATTGGTCACAATTTGTTTTTTTGGTTTATTATGCGAATCTAACTGTATCTTTTGATTGTTTTAAAGTGTTCTATTGCTTTTGCCTATACTTAGACTGGGGATTTACTCCTTAGGCTGAATGTAGCTCTTGGAGCAGTAGATCTGGAGTTTATCCCCTTTAAGGACCTTGTAACCCTCTTTTTGTGGTAATAAAATAGCCATGGCTTCCCAAAATCCTAAACCCTAAACCCTAAACCCCAAAACCTAAACCCTAAACCCTAAACTTAAACCATAAACCCTAAACTAACCCTAAACATTAAACACTAAACACAAACCCTAACCTTAAACCCTAAACCCTAAACAATAAACCCAAAAACTCAAAACCCTAAAGCCTAAAGCCTAAATCCTAAACTAACCTTAAACCCTAAAACCTAAACCCTCAAAACCCTAATCTTAAAGCCTAAACATTAAACCCTAAACCCTAAACACTAAACCCTAACCCTAAACCATAAACCCTAAAACCCTAAACCCTAAAATCTTAAACCCTAAACCCTAACCCTAAACCCTAAAAGTAGAAACCCTAAAACCCTAAACCTTAAACCTTAAACCCTAAACCCTAACCCTGAACTGCAAACCCTAAACCTAAACCTAAAGTAACTAAATAAATTAAAAAATAAACTTAAACCCTAAAACCTAATAAACCTAAACCTTAAGAATGGGCAGAACCTTGACGACTAGAACATCACCATCAACTAGGCTCAATCAAGATCTAGGGGTGGAGGCAGTGCTGGCGATTATCCACAGTGGTGATGGGGATCTGCTTGAGGTGTGGATATGGAGGTGGTGGTCAAGCAGTGGTTATGGAGGAGGAGGCGGAGGTCACAATCATGGTGGTGGGAGAGAGATAGGATGATGAGTGGATCCGATTTTCGAGGAGGGGTGGTTACGATGGGAACTAGAAGCGAACAACAGAGCATTGATCTATTTATGGTGTCTTTATAATAGAGACAATTCTAGTTATCTAGGGTTTTTTATTTGCTCTATGCATGCTCATTTTTTATCTATGTCATCGCTTGTGTGTTAGAGACCTTGGTGTCTTACTTGGTTGATGAAATCAAAAAGAAGAAATGTTGAATATGAATTTGTTCTATGTTAAAAAAATCAAAAACTCTAAACACTAAACTAAAACAGACCAGACACAAAACTTAAACCTAAACCTAAAACTAAAACCCACCCTAAACCTAAACACTAAAACCCTAAATTGTAAACCCTACCCAAACCTAAAAACCTAAACTAAATTAAACCTAAAATATAATAAATAATTACTAAACCAAAATAAAATAAAATAAATAAAATAAATAAAACCTACTAAACTAAAAAAATAAAATAAAAATAAACTAAACTAAATAAATGAAACTAAACTAAAAAAATTAAACTAAATAAAATAAATAAACCTAAAATAATAAAATAAAAAATGATAAATAAATTAAATAAAGCTGGAACCTAAAATAAAATAAAACCTAATAACTAAAATGATCTATAAAAATAAAAAAAAACTTATCTAAAATAAACTAAAATAAACAAAACAGACTGACCTAAAACTAAAACTAAAGCCTAAACCTAGGCTGAAATAAAAAAATAGATAAAATAAACTAAAATAAAAGACTAAAAAAAATAAAACCTAAAAATAAAATAAAAATAAAACATAAAAAGCTAAACCTAAAAAAAAAAACCTAAACCTAAATGTAAAAAAACCTATACCTAAAATAAAATAAAATAAAATTAACTAAAATAAACCTAAACCAAAATAAAATAAAATAAACTAAACTAAATAAAATAAAATAAGCCTAAATAAAAAATAAAAAAAATATAATCAAATTATAATAAATAAAAATAAACTAAATAAACTAAATCTGAACCTACAAGTTTACTTAATTTAAAAAAATAAAAAAAAAGAACCCTAACCACTAAACTAAACCCACAAACCCCAAAACCCTAAACTGACTAAACCCAAAACCTAAACAAACACTAAACTAAACCTAAAAATAAAATAAATAAAATCTTAAACCTAAATAAAATATAAAATAAAATAAAATAAAATAAAATCCTAAATGACCTACCTAAACCTAAATCTAAACTAAATGTAAATAAAATAAAATAAAATAAAACTAAACTAAAATAAAATAAAATAATCCTAAAAATCAATAAAATAAAACATAAAATAAAAAAAAATTAAAATAACCTAAAATAAACCTAAACTAAACCTGACCACGCCCACACCTACACACTAAACTAACCCTACCTTGGCCTAAATCCTACAGGCCCTAAACCATACCCTAAATTCTAAAGCCCAAACCCTAAACACTCCTGGCCCTAAACCCTAAACCTAAAGCTGAAGCTTAAACTAAATAACTTAAATAAAATAAATAAATAAAACCTAAATAAATTTAAAATAAAATAAAACTCCTCATAATCCTAAACCTAATTCTATAAAATAAAATAAAATAAATCACTAAACTAAAATAAAATAAATAAAACCTAACTAAAATCAAATTAAATAAACCTAAAATAAACCAAATAAAATCCCAAAATCTAAACCAAATAAAAATAGGCCTAAAATAAAATAAACTAGCTAAACCTAAACTAAATAAATAAACCTAAACCCTAAACTAAATAAAATAAAATAAAATAAAACAAACCTAAACCTAAACTAAAATAAAACTTAAAATAAACATAAAATAAAACCTAACCTACTAAAAAATAAATAAAACCTAAAAACCCTAAATAATAAAATAAAATAAAACTAACAAAAATAAGCATCTATGCTTGTACCTAAAATAACTAAAATAAGATCCTGGACTAAAATAAATAAACTTAAAATAAATAAACAGCTAAATAAAATAAAAATCTTACATAAAATTAAAATAAAATCAATGAAAATGATAAAATAAACTAAATTAACCTAAACCTAGGTTTTCTTGTTTTAAAAACACACCCTACCCTGGGCCCTACCCAGATCTTGGGCCCTGGGCCCTAGGCCACTAATGGCCACTGGGCCCAGACCATAAACAGGCCTACCCTGACTGGCTACAAGGCCTGAGCCCTACTGGTGGCCCCTAGGCCCTGGGCCCTGACTGCACACCTGACCCTAAGGCCACTAAAACCTGAGCCCTAGGCCTGACCCACAACTAAACCCTAGGCCCTGAGCCCAAACCCCTAGGCCACAAACTGCCCTAACTGGCCTAAATGGAGCTTTAAAGAAATAAAAATTTAAATAAACTAAAATAAATAATAAAAATAAAATAAAAACTAGGCTATAAAAGTAAAAATAAAATAAAATAAAAAAATAAGAATACTAAATAAAATAGATAAAAAGTTAAAACTAAAATAAAAAAATAAAATAAACCCACAAAATAAAACCTAAAATAACTAAACTAAACCTAACAAAAAAATAAAAAAAAAAAAACTTAAACATAAAATAAAATAAAATAAAACTAAACTAAAAAAATAAGCATAAACTAAACTAAACCTAAAAATAAACTAAAATAAAAACTAAACTAAAATAAATAAAACTAAAATAAAATAAATAAAATAAAATCCATAAATAAAATAAAATAAATATAAATAAATTATCTAAATATCGGGTTAGCATTTTTTAGAAAGATCTTAACAACCCTGACTAAATCCTGACTCTTGACTGACCCTAAACCCTCTCTAAACTACCACAACACCTAGGCCAGCCAAACCTGGGCCCTAGCCTCCTACACCCCTGGGCCATGACACCCCCTGGCCTAGGCCCTACCCTGGCTAGGCCACTACACTGACCCAAAACTCTAAATTAACACTAGGCCCTAGGCAACCCTAAACCCCTGGGCCCTGGGCTACACCTGCTAAAACTAAGCCCAAAATACACTGGCCCTAACCCACAGGCCACAGATCTAGGCCTGGGCTCTGACCCTGGGCCACTCCTCCCTGGGCCTTGGGCCTGGGTGGGCCCCTGGGCCCTGACCCAAGAGCCTGGGCTGGGCTAGATCTGATAATAATATAAAACCTACCTATAATAATAATAAGATAAAATAATTCTAAAAAGCCTAAAAAATAATAGATATAAAGATAAAACATAAACTACTAAATATGTAAACTTATGATAAAACCTAAATAAAATAAAATGTTAAATAAAATAAACCTTAAAAGATAAAATAAAACTAAATGAAACCTAAACCTATAAAAAATAAATAATAAACCTAAACCCTACTAGAAGACTATGCTTAAAATAAAATAAAATAAACTAAATAATATAAAATAAATAAAACCTAAACTAATTAAAATAAACTAAACCTAAACCTAAAATAAAATAAACTAAAGTAAACCTAAACCTAAACTAAAATAAAACTTAAAAACCTAAAATAAAACCTAAAACTTAAACCTAAATAAAATTAAACCTAAACCTAAACCTTAAAATGATAAAATATAACTCAACCAAAAATAACACAAAAAATAACTAAATAAAAAATAAATTAATTAAAAATAAAATTTAAAATAAACTAAAATAAATAAAATAAACTAAATAAACCTAATCCTACTAGTTTCTTAGTTTTAAATAAACACTATACCCTAAATCCTAACTTGAGCACAACTCAACCTGACCTACTAGCTCAACCTAACCTAAAACCACAACCTACCTACAAGTTTAAACCCACCTAAAATCCTAAACCCTAAACCCACAACCACCCTCCTAACCTAAACCTAAACACAACCCTAAAACCTACCTACCACAACCCAAACCCACTAAAATTTAAACCATACTAACCCTAACCACCAACCTTAACCTAAACCCTAAGAATGGGCGGAATGATGGTAGGAACATCATCATCACTAAATGTCTAGGTGGAGGCGATGGAGAAGGTGGTGGTTATCGTAGTGGTGGTGGGGGATCTAGAGGTGCTGGTGGATATAGAGGTGGTGGTTGGAATAGTGGTGGTTATGGAGGCGAGAGGAGCGATGGAGGTTATAGCTGTGGTGGTGAAGGAGGGCGAGATTGGGGATGTGATGGCGGATCCCGCTACTTGAGAGGCGGGGGTGGTTCTAATGGGAACTGGAGAAATAGAAGAAATCGATCCATCTATGCGATGGCTATGTCTTTCTGAGAGATGGTTCAACTTATTTAGGGTTTTGATTTACTCTATGGGTGCTCATTTTTTACCAATGTCATGCTTGTCTTAGAAAACTTGGGGTGCTACTTGGTTGATGAAATCAAAAGAAGAAATATTGAATATGAATTGTTCTCAAAGAAAACCTTAAACCTAAACCCTAAACCCTAAACCTTAAACCCTAAAACTATTAAACCAACCCTAAACCCTAAACCCTCCCTAAACTCTAAACCCTATACCCTCCCTAAACCGACTAAACTAAACCCAAACCAAACTAAACCTCTAAAGTAAATAAAACTAAAACTAAAATAAATAAACAAACCTAAACCAAAATAAAATTAAAATAAATAAAATAAAACATAACTAAAACCTAAAACCTCCTAAAAGAGATAAAATAAAATAAAACTAAACTAAAATAAAATATATAAAACCTAAACTAAATTAAAGATTAAAACCTAAATAACATAAACACTAACAAATAAAATAAAATAATCTTAAAATAAAATTAAAACCTAAACTAAACTTAAAATTTAAATCAAACTAAACCTAAACCTAAAATAAAATAAAATAAACTTAAAAAATAAACCTAAACTTAAAAATAAAATAAAATAAAAAACCTAAAATATAAATACTAAACTAAATAAAATAAAAATATAAATATAAAAAAATAAACCTAAATAAAATAAAATAAACTTGATAAATATGAAAATAAAATGAACTCAAAATAAAAAATAAAAATAAATAAATCAAAACTATTGATTTGCATAATTTTAAAAATAAAGCTAAACTCTAAATCCAATCCTAAATCTAACCCTAAACCCTAAATCATAAAACTATCCCTAAACCTTAAACCCTACTTACTCTACCTGCCACTCCAGCACCCTAAATCCTACCCTAAAGCCCTCCTAAACCACATAAAAACCTAAAAAAGCCTAAACCCTAAACCCAACCAACCCTAACACTAAAACCCCCAAATCCTAAACCCTAAACTAACCCTAAACCTAAACTAACTCTAAACCTAAACCATAAACTAATCCAAATCTGAATGATGGCGAACATCACCGTCAACCGCTTAGTCTAGATCAGTGGAGGAGGTGACAAGGTGGAGGTGGTTATTGTAGTGGTGGTGGGGATCTAGAGGTCTTGGTGGATATAGAGGTGATGGTCGGAGCAGTGGTGGTTATGGAGGTGGGAGGAGTGATGGAGGAAGCGTGGTGGAGGGAGAGATAAGGGATATGATGGGATATCACTACTTGAGAGGTGGGTGGTGGAAGTGGAGGCGAAGAATGGAATCATGCTCATGATGTTTTGTCTTTAGTAGAGATGGTTCTACTTATCTAGTGTTTTGATTTTCTATGGTGCTCATTTTTCATCTGTCATGGCTTATGCCAAAAAACTTAGGGTGCTACTTGGTTGAAATCAAAATGAAGAAATGTTGAATCTAAATTTGTTCTCTATTAAAAAAACTTAAACTCTATACCCCTAAATCCTAAACTGAAACCCTAAACCTAAAACATACCTAAATTTTAAACCCCAACACACTAAACCCACAAAATAAACCCCTAAATCCTAAACCTTAAAATCTACAACCCTAAACCCTAAACCCTAAACTATAAACTAGCCCTAAACCTTAAACTAACCCTAAACCCAAAACCCTAAACCTTGAATAAGGATGTTATTAGGAGTAGATCTAAAGAATGACCTAATCCTAACATAATTATGGTAGCTAAAGAAAATGTATTCAAAAGACTTTCCCTTAACTATTAGAGATTTGAATACCCTAAACCCTAACCCAAAATCATATTATATTACCATATTTTGGTGTTTATTTTTAGTTCATGTGTTTGTGTGTGTGTATAGGGGGGACACCATGTAGATATGAGGATGTACTTATTATGGTGATCAGGTACGACATCAAAGAATATTGTACTATCTCAAAAGATAGAAATCACTATCATATGATGGACCTAACCACCTAATAAGGAGTCCTAAGGCATGATGGTCTTCGAATGTACCATAGATTTTCCCCTACATTACATGGATGAATAAAGTAGGGTTTATTTAAATTGGGTTCTAAAGTTTCCTATGGAGGCAAACCCCCATATTTAATTACCATAAGGAAGGTGAATTCCTTAGGAATACTCTTGACTAAAGTAGGAAATTGTTGTCTCCAAAGAAGTCAAAGATAGGACAATCAATAAATTTGTTATATTTGGTAGAACAAATGGGATAGATCAAAAGGAAAGACTTATTATTGAAGCCATGGGGAGATGAGTAGGGGATGCTCATGATATTAGGAAACTTAGTGACCATCCCAAACTATCCTATGGTTGGGCTTTATATGTTTGAAATTAAGGGAAATTATATGTTTGAGTTAAAATTTTATTAGAAATCTAAGACTTATAATTTCATGATACAAGATTGTGAAAATTCCTAAGAGGTGAGGATTTATGCTTGTAGCCCTAAAAGGAAATAGTAACCTCAGATCCTAAGTCTAGGGAGCTTTAGTGAGGGACAAAGCACATCCTAAATCTAAGGTGAAAGTGGGTATGTTGTTTACCTCCATAAGAGAGAGTAAATCACCCAGCTGGTGGACTTATAATTGCCAGGAGTGGCAACTAGCTAACTCCTCCTACGATTTAAAACCATGTGGTCAAGCAATATGTTTTTGCAAGATGGCATGTTATTATTATTTAGAAAAAAACTAAAGTCTTTAAACCCACTCTCTAAGAGACTAGAGCATGAGTGGTATGAGTAATTACTTAGTCTAATGCAAATTTTATCAAATTTTACTTGATTTTGACTCTTTATTTTTGACAGAGGCCATAGGATTTTATGTTCTTAAATGCATGGTGAAGTTGATTATGGGCTAAATCAAAAGAGAAAGAGGTGTCTTTCCATTATAGGCTCTCAAAGGTTAAGCCTTTTTACTATCTAGAAAAGATGGAAACTCTCTCTTAACAAGAGTGAAATAAAATGATATGCATGATATTAAGCATTCAACATCTAGTTAAAGGGTTGCTAAATATTTTATTATCTTGATTTAATGCCTAAGCTTTATGTGAGATTATGAGTTATTTTAAAAGTTTAGTTATGAGTTCCAGTTGGGCAAAAAATTTATTTTTATTCTAAGAGCCTAATCGCATCCAGGTCATACAATAATTCGCAAATCATAAATAAACTATGAAGAGACATGCTTTTTCTAGTGCACAAGCTAAAGAAAACATCAAACAATTTTATAAAGCTAATGCAAAATAATAAGAGGCTAGTGCAGTTAGGTACCACCGTGCAACCTAAAAAAGAAATGGGTAGCCGAGCTCTACCCTTATATATCCCGGTATATAAAAGAATAACTATAAGTTACAAAATGATAAGTGTTATGGGGATCTTCAAGTCTTCATGCTCCCTCTTTTTCTTCATTTGATTTGGTAGGCTTAGGCATCCATGGGTTAAACCGGTTAATGTTCATTTTTAGCCCCCATAACACTTAACCAAATTCCTAATGCATAATTACATTAAAAGAATGAAAAAGTAAATCTAACTACACCTACAAAATAAGTGTTAGCTAATCACACTATACAACCCAAGCAGTTATATGAATACTTTAGACTTAGCACCCTACACATGGGTAACTAAGTCCACCTATCCTAATATAGATTATGCTTATCGGTTAAGCAACCCATAAAAGAGAGCATTTATATTTATTTTAAGCACTGCTTAAGCATAATCTCCTGTAGAAAATATGATTAGGCTAACCACAGCCTAACATTCAGTCTATAAAACATACACCCTAACATCCAGTCTACAATAGTACATCACAAAATAAGCATACATCAAATCATACACTTCCCTAACATAAAGCTAGAAGTGGTGACTTAATCTAATGTGTATGTGTTAAGGCTTGTGTGGTATGTCCTAGCTAGGCTTTAGAGTTATGATTTTCTAAGTGTGAAAGACATTTAATTAGAAAGGGAGGTTTCACATTAAATGATTTAATTAATTTTTGAATTTTACTTAATACTTTCTTTTGTTTCATTTGACCTACACAGAACAAATTTTCTTCATCAAAGACCAAATGATTTTCCATACAAGGCTAAGTTTTGCAAAATTACCTCACTAGAGATAATTTTTGGTGGTGGGATCGATAGAGGTAGCTTCGTTTAATTGAGATGAGGCCTTATTGAGAATCTTGGGATTTGATTTGGTGTAGAGCTCTCACTGACCAATCCACATGCGTAAAGGATTCAGCTCCAATCAAACTTTGATCTTTGATGGTCCAGAAGGCTCAAGGTTGGTTCGGTTGGCTTCGACGAAGTATGAGGATGGTGTGGGTGCAAGGAATTAAAGTTTGATTAAGTAGAAGAGGAATATTGCTCGGAAGGAGGTTGTCCTATTTCAACTTTTGCTGAAGCTAATCGAGAAAGCTTCGGGATTGCTCTTGGGAAGCCTTTGGGATTTTGAAAATTCCTTAGGGACTCACACAAAAAATTGGTATCATTTGTCACAAATTGAGGGGTATACCCTCAATTGCACTGATGGATGGATGGGATAGCTAGAAATTTGGTTGAATGGCTACCATCAAGTCGGTTGAGGGTCCTTGTCGACTCCATTTGGCACGTCTAGTTGGAGGAAGGAGGAGTCTCAAGGCTTAATATGGGGAGTTGATCTTTGCCTTTGCCCATGGGGTTCGACCATGAGAGGGAGTGGCTTTGTTTGTTTCCCTTGGTCCATAGCAGGATGGCTTTGGGTGGGCTACGGTGGCCTAGGAGTTCCTCATTAGGAAGCTTGATTGCTGCCATGGAAGAGGCAAAGTGAACTTTGCCTCTTATGGAAAGAATCAAATGCAAATGATCTTGTCCAATGGTCAATTCCCTTGGGTTGGGCCCCACATGGACTTGGGCTAGTTATGAGCTGACCTAAGGTCCATTTGGGTCAGGTTAGGTTAGCCACCAAGGTTCCATAAGGTGGCTTTGGATGATTTGGCTTCATATGGTCAAAATAGGCTCATTTATGTAGGTTGGGTTTAATTGGGTCAAACCAAAATTAGGTTAGGTTCATTTGATTATTTATGATATTTTGGTTCAATTGGTTTTGATCAATTTAGCTTAGGTTTGATTTTGGCTCATTTGGATTCAAATAGGTCAAATGGGCTAAGTTGACCAATTTTTAATTTTGACAAATTGGTTTGGGTGAGTCAAGTTAATTGGTTGATTGAAATTAATTGTAGGCTTTGGTTTTAATTTAGATTTAATTTGGATTTTGGCCAATTTGACCCTTTAGGTCAATTTGGGCTAGGTTGAGTCAAGTTGACCAATTGGTCAAATTGGGCTCAATCGGCTTTGTTTAAGTTCAATAAGTGATTTGGAATGAACTTGAGCCATTGGTTGCAATCAATTTGGATCAAATTATGATTTGACCCATTTTGGCTCTTTAGGCCAATTTAGGTCAACTTAGGTCAAATGGTCATTTAGGCTTGGTTTGGCTCAAGTGAGGGTTTGGTCATGTTCAATCATTGATTTTGTGTTAATTTGAATAAATGGTTTCAATCAATTTGGTATATGGTGGGTTTTGGCAAGTTCGGATTTCATTTGGGCTAATTGTTGACTTGGTTAAAGGGTCAGGTTGACTTGGTTTGACCCAATTCAAGATAATTGATTAACCTAGGATGATTGTTGATCATGTTATGGGGTTTGGATGGGCTTAGTTCAATCCAATTTGGGTTGAATTAGAAGTTGGCTCAAAAAGGTCTTTTAGGTCACTTTGGGTCAAGTGGACCTAAATGGGTCGATTGGCTTGATCATGGCTTGATTCAAGAATTGAACTATATGAACTTATGATGGAAATATAAATCCAATTGCAAGTGGTTTGAAGCCCTATGGATTTTGGTTCATATGATAATTTCAAGTCAAAAAGGACTAACTTGGGTCTGACTTGGGTTGACTTAGATTTGGTTTGATAATTATAGTTTGTGTTTATATTTGGAACAATGATTGAAAGAGTGATTGAATTATGAAGAAATCCATGGGTTTTGAGTTGATTTGGATATCATTTACCAAGTACAAGAAATTGGCTAAAAGGGCTAAAATTGGGACTTTGATTTGATTTGGGTTTGGTTTTGGCCATTTGGATTTATATTTCATTTATATTTGCAAATATAAATGAAGATATAAATGATTCATGAGAAAATCACTTGAGTTTGGAGTGATTTGGAAAATTTGATCAAATTGAGGATGTGGGTTAAAAGGGCTTAAGTAGGTGATTTGGTTTGGTTTAGTTTGATTTGATTTGAATGGTTTGAATTTAGAATTCATTTATATTTCTAATATAAATGAAGGAATGATTGATTTATAAAATATCATTGAGTTTGGGATTTGAATTTGGTTAAGGCTAAGTCCATAAGAAAAATCAAAGGGCTTAGGAAAGGATTTGGATTTTAATTTAATCATGGGTTTTAATCATTTTGTGGGATTGGATTTATGATCTTGGATTTGAATTTGAGGTTTGGTTTGGAAGAAGGAAGGAAGGATTGGGTTTAAGGCTATAGGGTAGGCAAGTCTTCCTAAATCCCTAAGGCATAACTATTCCTATGACTATCTCTTAAGTCTCTAGGGTTAGGTTAAGTGTTCTCCTAATCAGTAGAAGTATCTTAAGACTAAGGAACTCATAGTGTCTCCAAGAGTCCTAGATCTATGATGAGGAAGTTGAGAGCTCACTCCAAAAGAGAGGTCAGTACATATATGATAAGATGTTTGAGCATGTAGTGATGTTTTTTTGGATGTTATAAGATGTATTGAAATGTTTTAGTATATTATGGTATTGTGCCCTATAATCTATATTAATATAAATCTTAAAAATATTGATTTAATAAATTAGATGATGAAATTTGTTAAATTTGAAGTGGGAATTAGGTTGTAGTACCACTGTCACCCCACTTGTTAAAAGTAAAATTTTATGTTTAAAATAAATATTATATGGTGTAGCATAGTATACATCATGTATCATAATATATTGTTCGCATTTTAAATTCTTTTAGTACTTTACAATCAAGCAATGGAGCCTACACTAGCATTATTTATAAAAATGTTGATTTAGACTTTTAAATGGTGGAATTTGGCCAAATTCATAATAGGTATAGCATGGCATCATAATATATTATTTCAATTTAAAATATGTAAGTGACACAACTAAAATATATAGTTTTTGATTGTTTAGACTAATTTTATGATTTTTTATCTTAAGCAATCCCTTGTGATGTGCAATATACTATAATATAATATGTTATAGTGTATTATAATATAGGATGCCATAACATAGTGTAGCATCATGCATTATAGCATACTATTGTGTATTACTACTTGTTGTTTAGCATATTTTAGTTTGTTATAGTATGATGTAGTAGAGTTTGTACTGGTATAATTTATAAAAATATTGATTTATAGGTTGAGATGATTGGATTTGGCCAAATTTAAAGTAAGCTTTAGGGAACATCATTGGGGGTCTGCTACGGTTTGTCATTTAATCAAAAGAATTGAATTTTGCATCCAAAATAAATTTTCATTTTTCAACCAAATTTTATAAATTTTTTGCTTAAAGTGATTCATTTTAAGGTGTAATGTAAGACAATATATTATATGAAAGCATATTAAAATATAATGTACATAAGAATATAACTTCACATATATATGAATGTGTTAGTGTGTTACTAAATGTTATTGTACATTTTAGTATGTTTTACTTTTGTTATAATCCGTTGGGTTAAAACTCACAGTTAATTTGAAGGTTGAGATGGAAGAATTTTGCAAATTCATGGCACACACCAAGAAGCAAGACCAAAATTATGCTATTTTGTACCATTTCTAATAGGAAAATAACAATTTTATATCCAAAATGAACATTATTCATATTTTGAGAAAATTTTATTATTTGTTCCTTTTAAGTGATTCTAATGAGGTGTATTATTAGAAAATATATTATATAATACCAAATTATAATATAACATCATATATTAGAATATAACATTGTGTGTTAATTCACACTATAATATGTTTAGCATGATATTGTATAGTTAGTTTGAGCTTGCACCATCACAAATCATAAAATGTTGATTACAATGTTAAGATGATGTAATTTGAACAACTACATTGTTAGGCTTTTGGTTGAAGTATTAAAGGTGTGCATAAGAGAAGAAATAAGATTTGATGAGAATTCATGTCAAGGACATGGAGGGAGATCCACTAGGGGATCACACATGCATTGGACATGACATGTGAAGGGTCTATGTTGAGGACATAGAAGAAGAAAATCTACTAGGGATAAGGTTTGAATTTTATTTGATTATATGATTTATGGAAAGAAGATCCCCTGGGGATAGGAATCTATAATCCACCAGGGATTAAGATCAAATTGACTTTAATTTGTTTTGTTTTTATTTATGTGGAGGCATATCTTGCTAGAGATATGGGCTCGAGTCTGCTAGGGATTGGGTATATAATCCTTCCACTTGGGAAGCAGGTTTAGGCTATCTGTTGGGGATTGGGATTTGAGTTTGAATTCATAGATTTTTTTTGGGGATGTATCCACTGGGAATAAGAGTTTGGTTGGATTTCTTTGAATTAGATTCTATTTAGGGAGTTGTTTTAATTTTGCTCCACTAGGGAGGTTGGTTCTGAATTTGATTTGTTTGCTTGACTTGTTTATATATGATTTGGGGGCTCCACTAGGGAGAAGGGTGTGATTTAACTACACTAGGAAAAATTAGATTGGGTTTAATTTAATCTGAGTTAATGTATGGACCCTGTCGGTGTGCGATGGACCCACTGAGAAAAAGCTTTATCAACCTTGACCTACCTCAGGTTTACAAATCCAAAGGGATAGTCTACCGGCTGTGGGGTAGAGCTAGCCAACCTAAGGGGTCACCTTTTAGTGTGCAACGATTGTGCTAGGAAAAGGCATAGCATACTTACACCTTCCAAAGTGAGGAACAACTTCTGGGGTGACCTATTGGATGCACAACAAATTGAACCTAACCTAGAATACTAAGTGAATGTTTGGGGACTTATGTCAACTCAAAAGTAGTCGAGAATATTTTATCTAAATTTCATGTGATTTAATATGGTTTGTTTGGTTTAGTTTGATTTTGAATTGAGGGCATATCCAGGGATGTGAGCTTGGTCAAATTTGATAGATTTAATTTATGGACCATGTCGATTCGATGGGACCAAAGGGGATATATCAAACTTGACCTATCTCATTTACAAATACAATGGGATAGTCTACGGTCATGAGATAGAGCTAGCCAACTAAGGGTTTGCCTTGATTAAAGCGTTGTTATAGAAGGCAGGCTTTCATCTTCTAAAGTAGGGAACAATGACCTATGGTAGCATAACATATCGAACCGACTTAGGGGTGACTATTGAGTGATTGCCGTTGGGGACTTATATCAACTCAAGAGTAGTCAACCGATTCCTATAGGGAGTTTTACTGACTCTACTCTAAAGATAAGATGTCTACTTGGGAAAATGTATCACTAGGGGTGTCCTCCTAATCCACAAGTGAATATATTTTTTGTTTATATGTTTGCGTGCACCCTGTTGGTGTGCGAGGGACCACACTGTGAAGGGGCTATGTAGGCATTGACCTATCTCAGATTTATTGGGCTAAAGGAGAATCTGCACATCCACAGGATGGATTCTCCAACCACAGGGGAGGGGTGGTTACTAGGAAAGCGGAACTATCCAATCTGATAGTAACCCGGGTAGTGTCTAAATGGGGTCGCAAAGGACATGATCCATATATAGTGCCCATAGGGGAGGTATTACTAGGGGCGTTATCTCGAGCTCTAGAAAAGAAAGCCTATAGGTGTACGGTGGCCAACTCAAGGAGAAAGCATAACAGACTTACATCTGAGTGGTGTACCTAAGGTCGAGAACCAACCAACCTAAGGTGTATCCATCAGCATGAGTGGTTTTTTTGTCAGCATAGTGGGAACCAACTAACCTAAGGTGCCCATGTCAATGATCAATCTAGAAAGTGTAGGCTTACAACTTTCCAAGTGGAACGATCATCGGAAAGTCATCATCGATGGGACAAATGTTATCGACCGACCTAGAGCTACTGGGAAACGAGGAGGATTGGACCCAGACGGTCGAGGGAGGAGCCACTAGGACTTATCCTAAACCTCAAATATATTTGACCCAATTTACAAAGGCTAATTCAAGAAGAGAACATAGATTCACATTCTCTTAAATGAAGCAAACATGAGGTAGCTTACCACCACATTAAGACTACCAAACTAACAAGGTTCTTGTCGTGTGAAATGGCCAAGTAAGGAAGGAAAGTGTAGTGACATCCTCCAAAGCAAGAACACCATTGGGGTGACACACTAGTAGCATGTCCGACCAGGCTTAGACTCTTGAGTGAGTGCCACTGGGGGCTTTAACTTAACTCAGAGTTGCTTGAGACAAAAGATATTTGTTTATTTTATATGTTTATGTGCAGTATGTGTTTTGTTGTGTCGATGAAGGATAAGATGCCGCTCAGATTCCTTACACCTACCTTAAATACATCGTGGCAGATTTGCAAACAAGAATACTTTCGACATGGAAGAGATTAAATTCAAAATGAATTTTTCATTGATGATAATTATTTTCAAATATGATTTATAATATTTTTTTAAGTAGAGCCTATTGATTGGAAGCATTGGGTGCTCTCCCTTATGATTAATAAGTTGATAAGATCCTCCTTGGTAGGCCTTCTATGGCAAAGGGCCTTCCCAAGTGGGTTCAAACTTGCCTCCCATCTTATGAGGGCAATCAATCTCCTTAGAACTAAAATAAGCTCTATTACTTGAAAATCTATAGTATGAACCAACTTATTGTGAGCTTGAATCAATTTTGCTTTGTACAACTCAAGGTTTTGGCATGCTCGTAGGCCTCTCTCCACCAATCCTTTGAGCTCTTCTAACCACAACTTGGCATTCTACTCTATTTTGATCTTGCTACCCACAGCTATCCTTAGTGATGGGAGTTGGACTTCTAATGGTAAAATGACTTCGGACCCATAAACTAAGAAGAAAAGAGTAGACTCAGTTGGAGTTCTATTTGTGGTGCGGTAGGCCCACATGGCTTCAACTCATCATCACTATGCTTGTTGTTGTCAAGTGTCTTCTTTTATATTTAGATGAGAGTTTTGTTGAAGGCTTATGCTAAGCCATTCTCCCTTGCATAGTTGATGGTAGAATAACCCCAATCTATGTTATGTCTTTGGGCAAAGTTGTTGACCTCATTGTTAAGCTCTGTCCTATGGTCTCGTTGATGGCACCCTGTACTGTCGGTCCTTTGACCAAATGTAGTTACACTGTTTAGACAAACTTGAAGCCCATGGTATTGTAATTGAGGTACACTCAGGTTTATACAGATCACATCAATCTGATCCAAAGATGAAGATGAAGATCAAGCAACTTTGATACTCGGCCTTGATGATTATATGCATGGATGTAGCTAGGAGAGATCAATGTTGGTACACAGTGTGGTCTTCCACCAACCTCCCAACATTCTACACCCTACATTGGCCTCATGGCCATTTGAGTGTTGGGGTACCGACATTATGGGTCTGATTGATCCTTCTTCTAAGGGGCATCAAATCATCTTAGTTGCCACCGACTACTTTTCCAAGTGAAGCCATCCCACTCAGAGGGGTCATAGCTCAATATGTGCTTTAGTTTTTGAGGAACCATATCATATATAGGTTTGGGATGCCTCGACAAATTATATCGATAATGGTATTGCATTCAAAAGCATGAAGATCAACAGTTTCACTAGAAGACATGGTATAGATCAGAGATACTCCACCATCTACTATCCTAGAGCAAATGGCTTAGCAGAAGCATTCAACAAAACTCTCATCCAAATATTGAAGAAGACTCTTGATGACAACAAATGATAGTGGAACTAGTAGTTGATTGAAGCCTTGTGGGTCTACTACACCATATACCAAACTCCAACTCAGTATACCTCATTTTCCTTGGTGTAGTAGTTATTCTACATTTAGAAGTTCAACTCATCACAGATAGCATTGGTAGCAAGATCACTACAGACCAGAATGCAAAGTTACGGTTAGAAGAGCTTGAAGGTTTGGAGGAGAGTTGCCTACAGGCATGCCAAAATCTCGAGTTGTACAAAGCCAAAATGGTTCAAGCTCACAACAAGCTGGTTTGCCCTAGGTCTTTGAGTAGGAGAACTTGTGTTAGTCCTAAGGAGACCAATTATTGCCTGTTGAAAGATGGGAGGCAATTTTGAACCCACTTGGGAAGGCCCTTATGTCATAGAGGATCTTATCATCTTATTGATTGTAAAGGGAACACCCGATGCTTCCAATTAATGGGCTCTATCTAAAGAATAATTACCCATGAACCAAATCATGTTTGAAAGAAATTATTAATAAAAAAGATAAAATTTGATTCCATTCATCAAATATTCTCTTCTTTCAAAGTATTTTTATCTTTTGAATCCATAATGTTTAAGGTAGGTGTAAGAGTCCCCAATGGCATATCCCTCTTTCACAACACAAACTCAATTTTGATGCTATTAGAATAGGTGTAAGAGAACAGAGGCATCCTATTTTGATTAGCACTAAGATAGGTGTGAGAGAACCCAAGACATACTTTCTTAGTGAGAATTCTTTTTGCCATCTATGGCACCATTTCATCAATCGCCTAGTGTTTAAAGTAGGTGTAAGAGTCCCCATCTATTCCTTTTGACACATGCATAAAAATAAGCACAAATCTTTTATCTCGAGCTATTTTGATGTGGGAGCAAGCCCCCTATGGCACTCACTCATTAGCTGCTCTAGGTCGGGTTTACATGCTGCCTCACTAGTATGCCACCCTAGCGGTGATTTGTTTGGAAGATGTGAGTCCCATGCTTTCTCCCTAACTTGACCATTACAAACTAATAAGTGCCTTGTTAATGGTAAGCTTCCCTTGCTCATCATGATTGAGTTAGGATAAGTCCCAGGCTCCTTTCCTCTTGACTATGTTTGAGTCGATATAAGTTTTCAAGTGGCATTCACTCAGTAGTCGCCCAAGGTCAAATAGCACCTATCGAGCCAAAGATAAACTATCCCGACAATCAATTCCGCTATAGGAGGATGTGAGTCCCGAGCTTTCTTCCTAGGCTGATTGTTGCAAATTGATGGGCACCTTAGGTTGGTTGATGTTCACTATGCTGACAGTGACTCACCCGGTGGATACACCACTCTTGGCGATATGAGTCACACTTTCTCCTTGAGTTGAACGAATACATATTGAATATATGACTAGGCAGGTCATCTTCTTCAGGTTTTGGATTAAGCCCTTAGCGGCCCCATCCCACAGCTCTATTTGGATCACATGTCCTTTGCGACCCCATTTAGACACTAGTTACTTTTGGATTGGATAGTCCCCCTTTCCTAGTAACCACCCCTGTGGTTGGAGAATTTGTTCAGCGGATGCACAAATTCTCCCTTATTTCAGTTAATATGAGATAAGTCTAGGCTGATATAAGCTCCTTCTCAATTTTCTCCCTCGCAAACTAACATATTCCATGATAAAATAAACTAAACAAAATAAATAAAAATATTTGCTTGTTGATTAGGAATTCGAGCCCCCAAAGGGCCCCCTCTTCCCAAGCATCTATCTTTAGAGGCGTTAGTAAAACTCCCTATAAGAATTGCACACGAGTTGAGATAAGTCCCACACTCAGTGACCCTTAGGTCGGGTTCAATCTATTTTTTAGTTACCCCGATCATTACTTTTGTGTAAGACTATGATGCATTCTTTCTAGCATGATAGTCACAAATCGATGGGAAGCCTTAGGTCGGGTTCGATTTGTTGCCCAAAGCAACCAATCACCCCAGTGGTCTTTTTGTAGTGGAAGGTGTGAGTCCCCAAGCTTTCTTCCCTTCAATTGATCATTGCAAATCGAGAGGCACTCCTTTGGTCGGATAGTTCTCCCATCAGTTGGGAAGCTACTCCCTTTGGTTTAATAAAGTTGAGATAGGTCTAGGTTATGAGCCCTTCTCGTGTGATCCATCCCCAATGAATCCATCAAAATGAACAAATATAAAAATGAAATTAATCTTAACTATCTTTGAGCTGATCTAAGTCCCCTAGAGGCATTCACTCAATAGTCAGCCCTAGGTTGGGTTCAATCTACTATCTTGCCTATAGATTACTCCAGCAACTAGTCTCTACTTGGAGGATGTAAGTCTATGCTTTCTTCCTAAAATGCGATGCATACAAAAGGCATCCCTTTGGTTGGCTAGTCCTACTATATGTTTTGTAGACTACCCCTTTATATTAGTAAATCTGAGTTAGGTCTAGGCCTCCATGGCTCCTACTCAATGCGATCCATCATGAACCAACAAGATCCATCTCAAAATCCAAACCAACAAAAATTGAAACAAATTTAATCCTCTTCCCCAGTGGAAATTTCTCCTCAGTGAGACCTAAACCAAATTCTCATCCCCTTTGTGGATGACTTGAACTTGCTTCCCTAGTGAAGGTTCACACTCTATCCCTTAGTGGATTCCTTCCCTCTCTCTTATGTCCCTGGACATAAGAAGAGCCACATTGCACTAAGCTCTGGATTCCTTCTACACCTTGGGTTAGGGATAGATTGTTTCTATTAGTGCTTGTGCTCTTTCGGTGTTGTTGATCAATTCGGTCAACACTAATACGTGCGGTGTTCCTTGTTAGTCACACCACACCTATTGGGCGCCCTATGTTGACCTCATTTTTATAATGAGCTCTCAACTCCTCCATCTTAGACATAGGACTTCTCTTAAACTTTAAGAGTTCCTTAGCCTTAAGACACATCTAGTGATTAGGTGGACACTCTTCCTAGCCCTAGAGACTTAGGAAAGGAATTATGCTTTTTTTTTCCTCACCTTCCTTCCTTCAAGTCAAACCCCAAATCAATCTTATTTGATTTTCTCCAAACTCAAATCAATGCCACATGATTGAAATCCATGATTGAAATTTATGATTGAAACCCATGAATGAAATTCCTAAGTCCAAATCTTTCTTAAGTCCTTAATCTTCTTTTAAAGACTTAGTCTAAATCATGATCAAACCAATTCAAACTCATGAGATTTTCTCATAACTCATTTATATTCTCATTTATATTCACATATATAAATGAAATATAAATATAAATCAATCAAATCAAATCCAAAATTAAATTCCAAATTTAAAATCCTTCTTAATTCCTTAATTTCTCTCTTAAGGACTTAGCCTAAACCACGATCAAATCAATTCAAACTCATGGGATTTTCTCATAACTTATTTATATTCTCATTTTATTCACATATATGAAATATAAAACAAATCAATCAAATCAAATCCAAAAATTAAATTCCAAATTTAAAATCCTCCTTAAGTCCTTAATTTTCCTCTTAAGGACTTAGCCAAAATCATGATCAAACCAATTCAATTTCATGGGATTTTCTCATAACTCATTTATATTCTCATTTATATTCACATATATAAATGAAATATAAATATAAATCAATCAAATAAAATTCAAAATTCAAGCTCCAAACTCCAAAATTTCCTAAGTCCTTTAAATTCCCTCTTTAAAGACTTAGCTTGGATAATGATCAAATCACTTCAAATCCTTGAAATTTTCACATGACCCATTTATATTATCATTTATATTCACATATATAAATGAAATATAAATTCAAACAATCAAAACCACTTCCAAAAATCAAACTCAAATACATTCAAAATCCAACCTAAGCCTCTCAAGTTAAAATCTTGAACTTAGCCAAATCAACTTCAAATCAAGCCAAACTCTTGATTTTTCTTCATGATTCAATCAACCCTACAATCATGAATCCAAATATAAATACAAACTTCAATCACCAAATCAAAACTCAATTCAAAAATCAAACCCAAAATCCATTCATGTTCGTCTTTTGAATATGAAATTGCAAATGAATCCAAGCCCATTTGACTTCAAACCACTTGCAAATGGATTTATATTTGAATCATAAGTCCATATACAAGTTCAATCAAACTCAAATAAAGCTTTGACCAAAGCCATTTGACCCACTTAGGCTCACTTGACCCAAAGTGACCTAAAGTACCCTCATGAGCTAAATTCTAATCTTAACCAAATTTGATTGAATCAAACTCACCTATGCCTCTCATCATGATCAACAATCATCATGAGATGATCAATCACCCAAATTGGGTCAAACCTAAGGGTTGACCAAGTCAACACTTAGCCAAAATGAAACCCATAGCCAAAATCCACCATAGGTCAAATTGATTGAAACCATTGATCTAAGTTCATTCATGAACTATGACCTTGACCAAGTCAACATTTGAGCCTAACCTACCCAATTGGCCACTTGACCCAAGTTGACCCAACTTGACCTAAAAGTCAAAATGTGTCAAAATTGATCTAAGCCAAATTGATTAAAACCAATGGGTCAAGTTCATTCCAAATCACTTGTTGAACTTGACCACCTCAATTTGCCAACTAGACCTAACCTAGTCCAATTGACCATGAACATGACCTAAAGGGTCATGTTGAGCCAATTAAAAACTTAACCAAAATTGATTGAAAACAAAGATACCAATCCACTTCATATGACTAACCAAACCTAAACCCATCCATGACCTAGCTCAAATAGGTCAAATGGGTCAAATTGGTCAACTTGACCCATTTGACCTAAATGAAGTCATATGAGCCAAACTAAAACCAAATTGAATCAAACCAAAGCCACAAAAATATTTCAAATGATAATATGAACTTGACCCAACCCTTGGTTTGACCCAATTTGACCAATTGGTCAACTTGACCCAAGTTGACCCATTTTTAAATGGGTCAACATGAGCCAAACCATACCAAATGAACTCTAAATCCAATGAAACTTGGACAAACCTATTTTCTCAACATACCCAACCTATTTTCTCAACATTTCAAAGTTTAATGGCATGAGATTTTCACTGTTAGATAGGCTTGCCATTAGGGTTAGATGGTGTGTGCAAGTTTTCATTCCAATCCTAGCTCGATCAAGCTCAGATCTTCCCTTTGAAAGTGGATGGTCTCCATTACTCCTCAGGAAAGAACATGGATGATCTCAGCCATCCATCCATTCATTTTTGATGGACGACCGAGATTAAATGCACTTTTAAAATTATATTTTACCTTTTAAAATCACAGGTTAATTCAATCGATCCTTGATCGAGAGGATATAAAATCATGTAATCCCATGCATGTTGTTGTAACATGATGTTTAAGTGGTTGCTCGTTGGATGATGCATGTAAAGCGCACTTGACTCAGCCACCGTGTGTCACGCCATTAGATCAAGGGATTAATTAGATTTTAAATAATTTTAATTAATCCTCTAAACTTCAAAATTCATATCTCTAAAGAATATTGAATATGAGGTAAATTTGCCGAAAGATAATTCAATCTAGAATAATCTAAAATTGGTTTTAATGGATTTTGAATTGTATCTTTCTCTAATTTTGCCTTTTATTGGAAATATTTTTTTGCTAATTACTCCAAATTAATCCAATGATTAATCTCAAACTTCTTGGGTATATTTTAGGGGATGACTTCTACCTCCCGTAATTTTCTTGGGATTTATTGATGGCTTAATTAGAATAATTGCTAATTCATTTCCTAATTAACCTTTATGTAATTAAGGATAATTAAGAGTTTGATTAGTGTTTTAATCTCTTATTGAAGTTGATTAAGGTTTGATCCAGTGAATAGGAGGTTTAGGGAATAATTTTGGAGCATTTCCCCTAAGCTATTCCCTAAACCCCCTTTTCCTTCTTAATACTCTTTTAAATAAGGGCTAATTCATTAATTACCCTCTTAATTAATTTCTTAAAATTTCTAAAACTTTCCAGAACTTAATTAATCTACTTTGGGTAGATGCTTAGGTGTTCAAGAGCCTAAGTTCAATTAAGGAAATCAAAACTCACTATATGTGTGAGGGTGTTTTGAAATTACTTAAGTTAAACCCCTTAGAATTAACCATTAATCATGAGCCAAATTACATTAGGCCCTTTTCTTCCTAGGTGCATTGCAAATTTAAATTGCTTGTGAGGTTTTATGTCATCTCATTGGCTCATAATTACTTGGTTAACTATGCTAAGATGGTGTAGGTAAGAGTTAATTAACATGTTTAATTCCTAACCTTGCCTAATTTCATCTAATTCATTCAAACTACACTTAAAGGATAGTGCTTCACATATAAATTAAATCAAAACAAAATAAATCAACTAATAAATGCATTTCTTTCTTTTCAATTCATTTCTTTTTGTAAGATTTTTATTTAATAAGTGATTTAATTATTGGTGTTACATGATTTCTTTAATTCCCAAATAGATCTTGTATGCTTTGGTTTAAAATGTTTATCACTTATGTCTTTCTTATTAATGTGTGCATGTGAAATGGATAAAGAATTTGTTTAATCAAATTATTCATAAACATAAAATTTCCTTAAAATGAATTATAGCATTACTTAATCTTAAATATTCTCATTTGTTTATGTATAGATATGTTTTACTCATATATCTTTATACATGTAAAGAAATAATGGTATATTTTATGAATTTAGTTCATTTATTTAATCTTAAATTTTATTTTTGAATATTTTTGTTTAGAGTTCATCACTTAGGATTAATACATTTAATAAACATTGCTAAAAAAAACCAAAACATGAATCTACTTTAAAATTTTTTATTCTTTCTTTTCTCTTTATAACATGTAATTGTATTAGGATTGGAACCTAATCAAAACATGATCTAAAATACAAAATAATTATCTTAAATACACTCCTCTAAGTTGCATGCATACCTTAAAATTCTAACAAAATGTGCATACCATAAAACCTAAAGCAAACATTAGACTAGTAGTCACCATTTTTATTTATGTTATTGTGCATGTTTTAAATCTTTTATTTTTTTTATGATATATATTTTAGTTTGATGTTGGGATGTATGTACATGAATGAATTATAATCTTAATCTAACCATTTATCTTACATGAAATTACTTAGAGTTTGTAATAAACAAAAATATAAATGATTTTCTTTGATTCTTATACTAGAATAATCCAATACATGACTTAGTCACATGTGTTGATAAGTCAAATATACATCTCTTATGATTTGGTGGTTTATTTAGAACATTTTATTCTTAAAAAGAGTTGTAGATTTTCTTTTCTTTTAAATAAAATTTTACAATTGATTTTAGAATTATTAAGGTTAGTTGACCATTGGTCTTAGATCTCATCTTATGCACTATGTAAAATTTAGATCCACCTTAAACCATCAATAGAAAGAATAAAAGAAATAAAAGAATATTGAAGAAATGCTTACATAAAATAATTCCTTGCTTAATTGTATTTAATTCATTTGTAACTCAATATAGTGAATATACTTTATTTGGGTTTGTTTTGGTAGATTAATGGCTCTTATTCTTTTGTGTTTAGCTTTATAAATTGATTGATGATTTTTTTTATGATTAGATGACATTTTTCTTATTTCTTCCTTATATATGTAGCCTGATTGAATTAAATCAAAAATAAATCTTTTACCGAAATAAAAAAAAAAAATAAGAAAAAAAAAATGTGTAATTAAGATAAAAGTTATGCTTGGATGGTATTTCTTTTATAACATCATGAACAAATGCATATTATTTTCACTTTGATTGGAGGTTCCATTGCAGATTGGCTTGATTTGAGAATGGTAAGCATTTTCTTGTGATTTTGGCCTAATCTCATTTATCCATTGACATATGAATCATTAGAGAAATAATTATAAAAAAAAAATTAAAATAAAAGAAAGAATAAATTGCATTGATTTAGGTCATTTAATGTCTTTACATGATTAGTCTCTTTGGGAGTGAGTTTAAGGACTTGGTTTGTTTCTAAATAATAACAACCTAGCTATCTTGCAAAACATATGACTTTACATGAATTTAAAATCATAGGAGGAGTTAGTTGGCACCACTATATTGAAATAATGATTTCCCCTCTCTTGTAAAAAATTACCCATTGTTTACTTCTTTAGTGTCTTTTATTTTCCTTGAGCTTTTTTAGGTTGGTTGCTTTCTGGCTAACCATAAATCCTCACCTCTTGGCATTTTCTTAATCTTATGTTTATGGAATCATAAGTCCTAAATTTCTAATGAAAATTCAACTCAAATAAATTATTAATTTCAAATATAAAAATTTTAGTTTAGATGCTCATTGGTTTCAGCATCGTGGGCATCTCTTATCTTCTTTTGGGATAATAACTCCCTCTCTTTGATTAATCCCATTTGATCTTCCAAAATAAACTGATTAATAGTCCACCTGTTTGAAATCTTTGGAGACAATGATCATTTACCTTAATCAGTATTCCCCAAAGATCCGTCCCCAGATGTAATTTATGGGGCTTCTTGTAGGGAACATAATGAACCTAGTTTAAAATAAACCTTACTTTTTTTCCATGTAAAGTGAAGAATCTTTAGTACATATAGACCCATTATCAGAGTCCTATTAGGGTGATTAGGTCCATTGTATGATGGTGACTTCTATCTCGATATACCTCTCCTCAATGTCAGATCACCTTAATAAGTACATCTATGGATCTACATTGGTGTCCCAACAAGGCATATATTCTTTTATATATATTTTTTTCATTTGTCCTTCTTTTCCCGAAGGGAGGGATAGATGAAGGCAAGAATTGTATAAAGAATAATATAAATCACCAAGATTTTTTTAACTCCATTGGGATGGTTCCTCTCTCCATCTTTGGTAAATGATCATTATCTTGAGTATCGATAGTGGGTTTGAATTTGGTATGAATAAAGGTTTGTACTTTTATGAATGAGACTATCTTTCTTTTGGCACTTGGCTTATTTCATTCTTAAGTTGAGTTAGCCAACATCTTTTGTTTTAGGACCTCACACCATGTTGGTCTTAAAACCCCATTTTTCCAATGGGTAAAAAGAAAAAGATCTAAATAAAGAAAACATTTAAAGACTTCCTCCTTATCATTTTATGATAAGGAAAGGTTCATTCTAAAATAATAAAGATAAAATAAATTTTCCATGAGAACTTTGCTTTTCAAAAGCACCCTTTCAAAATGCACATAATAAAATATTTTCACAAAATTTTATCACCCTCATTTAACAATTCATAATTCTTACATGTAGGAATTTTCAAAAATAAAACTAACAATCTTTTCCAAAAGCACAAATGAACATCTTCTTTCAATTCATTTTGATGAAGATTTCATTTTTAAAATAAAATGAACAATCATCTTTCCAAAGTCAAAATCAAAATCTAAGAACAAAACTTTCAAAAAGCACACATATGAACCTTTCCATTCAATACATTCACACCTATTGAATGAAAGTTTCATTTCCAAACAAAACTAAATTCTAAAGCATATATGAACATCTCCATTCAATATACCCAAATTTATTGAATGAAGATTTCATTCCCAAATAAAAATAATATTATTTGGAAATCCCACTTAAACATATCCCACATATGATTAAGTTCAAATTCCTCTTTCAAAAGCAATAATCACAAAACAAAATTTTTAAATTTCAAAAAGATTGATTTCCATCCTTACATACCCAAATTTGTTGAATGGAAGTCTTCTTTTCAAAATCAAAACTTAACAATCATATTTTCAAAATTCAAAACACATTTGGAACTTCATTTTAGCATACTAAAATTTGCTAAGTGAAGTCTCCAAATCCAAAATCAAAATTTTCAAGCACATTTGGAACTTCATTTAGCATACTCAAATTTGTTAAGTGGAGTCTAAATTCAAAATCAAAATTTTCAAACATATTTTGGAACTTCATTTAGCATACTCAAATTTGTTAAGTGAAGTCTCCAAATTCAAAATCAAAAATTTTCAAACAAATTTGGAACTTCATTTTGCATACTCAAATTTGTTAAGTGAAGTCTCCAAATCAAAATCAAAAATTTTCAAACAAATTTGGAACTTCATTTATACTCAAATTTGTTAAGTGAAGTCTCCAAATTCAAAATCAAAAATTTTCAAACACATTTTGGAACTTCAATTTAGCATACTCAAATTTGTTAAGTGAAGTCACCAAGTTCAAAATCAAAAAAGTTTTCAAACACATTTGAAACTTTATTTAGCATACTCAAATTTGCTAAGTGAAGACTCCAAATTCAAAATCAAAAATTTTCCAACATATTTGGAACTTCATTTAGCATACTCAAATTTGCTAAGTAAAGTCTCTAAATTCAAAACCAGAAATTTTCAAGAACCTTTGGAACTTTTTTTTCCTTAGCATACCAAATTTCCTAAAGAGAAGTTTCCATTTTCAAAACCAAATCAAAAATTTTGAACACATATTTTGGAATGTCATTTAGCATACTCAAATTTGCTAAGTGAAGTTTCCATTTCACAAAACTAAGTGGGATTTCATCCTTAGCATACTATATTTGCTAAAGTAAAGTCTCCACTTTCAATCAAATCAAAACAAAAATGAAACACATTAGGATTTCCTTAGCATACCCAAATTTGCTAAGGATCCTTCTTTTTAAAAAAAAAATCAAATATCCAAAACAAATGAAACACCTTAGGATTTTCTTAGCATACCCAAATTTGCTAAGAATCCTATTTTCAAAAATCAAACAAAACACACTTGGTTTCCTCACTTAGCATACCTAAATTTGCTAAGTGAAAAGTTCAATCTTCAAAATAAAATAACAATTCACAAAAGAGAAATAATTGTTTTCAAACACTTCACTTAGCATACCCAAATTTGCTAAGTAAGCAAAATTCCAAATCAAAAACAAAATCAATTGACCCTTACTTTAACATACTCAAATATGTTAAAGGAAAGGGTCCTCAAATAAAAAAAATCTAAATTCAGACAAACATGAACCTATGGAAGCATCCTTCTCAAAATATTTGAATCAACTTTTCAACCTACCCAAATTTGTTGAAGTTGAAATCATATTAAAAAATTCCTCTTTCAATAAAATTTCTAAATCTTCTCAAATCCATTTGAACCCCGCTTAACACTTCCAAGATGTTGGATGTGGGTTCAAATTTTCAACTCAAATTCAAAAAATCAACAAAGATAGAAATCATCCAAGCTTGTTTCTATTGTAGATTCTCACCATCGATACAGTATAGTTTTTTTTTGCTGTTGATCTAAAATGGCGCTCATAGAAATTTGTTTTCACTTTCCCTCATGGTATGGATTTAGCTTTGGACCCAACTTCCCCAATTGGATCATACACACCTTATCCATTTGGTGGGGATTTGAGGGAGTGAGGATTACATGTGAGGGCACTCCCCTCCTCATGAAAGGACCATGGTGCGTAGAGTGTCATCCAGATTGATCTACCTTTTGATTCTAACATCTCCTCATTGAAGGAGAAAGTATTGGCAGTCCCACCAGCTTCAGTAGTGATAATATCAGCATCAGTCCCAGTTTCAATGCGCCCTGTGATTTCTCGTGGTGCCCTAGTGAGAGCTAGCACCCTCTCATCAGTACCCTCTAAGGGTAAGGCTCCCCTGATTTTAGGGATTGCCTCCCCTACTTTTGAGTCTGGGTCTAGCTCTCACTCCTCTCATCCTACCAGAACACAGCGAAGGAAAAAAATCACATGATCAAGCAGTATCACACTAGAATTGTCAGGGAGATGGAGGCAGTCGTCTGTTCAACTATTGAGGAGTTTCCCATTTTGACTTCACCACTGGTTACAGCAAACCAATTTCATCATCTCTCTAGGTTAAACGAGAGAGGATGTTAGGAGGATTCACACATCACCTCCACCAGTGATCTAGCATCAGCCATTAGTTACTCAGAGCAAGAGGTTGTACGCTAACCTTTGATCAATTTTGTGCTAGGTTGGCGAAGCTTACGGATGTTCAGAGTCTGGAGCTCAATTTGATAGAGATCCATTATCCCCATAGTGTGGGAAACATATTCATGTTGAGAGGGAGGCCAAAGGCCACATCTCACATTAGGGAGAGAGGCGGAGGTTCAATCGGCGACTTCCACTTGTTGATTTCTAGCTCAGCTTCGCATCGACCATACTGATATCTTACTTACTGGGACCAGTCATAATAGGAGGATAGCTCCTCTGTATAGAGAGTTTGTGGTGTCTCCACCACACTGCTCTACCCCTGTTTCCATCACCATTCCAGGTCATAGCATCTCCAATTCCATCAAAGGCCATGAAGGCCATATAAAGAGAAGCATACCCCATTGGTGATCTGACTACGGCTGAGGGATCCTACCACATCTACACTGCTTATTATGGTGAGGCCAAGCTCTCCTGTTCGACCTTCTACCCAAGTGGTGGTGCAGAAGGAATGGCGACCCCAAAGCATAGTGGTTGTCACTTCACCAACTCTGCTAGTTCAGTAGGATGTGGAGATGGTAGTAGTCATTTTAGGTAATGATAGCCTGCTGATAATAAGAACCTCCTAGGAATGTCACCCTCTCATAACTAGTGATAGGAGTGTCTCATCTAGTGAGTACCTCATAGGATTGACTCCCAACAGGTGGTACCTCTTGCATTACGATAGTGATCACACGTCAGAGATCATTTATTCCCATTCAAATAGATCATTCTCTGAAGATAGTAACACATTATCTTAGAGAAGAAGGAGATTTGGGGGTATGGTTGGTCAGATGAGGTGAAGGCTAGCTTCGATCCCAATGAAGATGACTTGTTGGGAGACTTAGCTGGTGTCTGCAGGTAGATACTAGAGGATCTCTTCTGAGAGCGAGGCCATGGAAGGTGATGAGGTTGATCGAAGACAACCCAATCAGCCAACACCTTTGATATTAGTTGAAACAAAAGATGAGATAGATGGGATGGCATGATAGTTAGAGGACTTATTAGCGGCTTTTAGTGAAATAAGCTCCAGTAGTTCATCCTACTACAGCCGACATTAGTCAGCCTGAGTTAGTGCATGCCTTGGACCTAGCCAAGACCTTACCTCTCGTTGAGCAAGGTAGCACTAGCATATATAGGAAGGTAGTGGAAAGTACCTCCATGCAAGAAAAGGACATCAGATCCATGGTTGAGCAGCAAGTGAAGGAAGCATTGGCTCAAGCCAAGGGAGGATCATCTATTCCAAAGAGTAGACCCTACCCAGAGGAATTTGATTCAATCCAATATCTCAAGGGTTTCATTCCACCTTCCTTCAAAAGCTTTGATGGTAGTGGAAACCCAAGGAAACATATAGCACACTTCAGAGCCAATTGTTGCAACGGTGGCGCTTTGCTTTTCTGCCTCTTTGTTAATAGCCTAACATGGATTGCTTTGATTGGTATCTTCTATCCAACGGTTCAGTAAAGACATTTGTTGAGTTAGAGCAACTCTTTATCAAGAGGTTTGCTGGAGCTCAGCAAAGAGTTACTGTAGGTGATCTCGTTGTAGCACAACAACACCCAAGTGCATCCCTTGTTGATTATATTCTCTGATGGTGATACCTGAGTATGAAATGCGAGCCACAGCTATCTAAGAAGCATGCCATTGAGAATCTTTTAAAGAATATCCATGGCCCTGTCGCCTTTATGCTTAAGGGCTTCACTATCAAGACATTTGAGAAGCTAATCAACAAGGCAGCTATTCTACAAGGAGAGGCCAAACGTTATTTTCAAGACCAATTGCTTAAAACAAAGCCACAAAAGGTCTGAGAAGAAGCCGAGTAGTGATAGTGGTAGATAAAGAAGTAGCCATCTAGAGATCGTCAGAGACCATGACCTCAATGACCTCTACCTCCTTTGCCACCAGTAGCCCCACAGCCTCCATGACCTCCATGGCCACGCCACCTCCTCACCATACCACTAGTAGCGGTGACACACACATGCCAGGGTAGTTCCACTACTCTTTTAGATAAGCTTAACAAACCTTATTCATTTAAGAGGGAGGAAGATCTTTAAGAATCTTAAAGAAGCATGATTTTAGCTACCCTAGCCTATGAGATCGGAGGAAGTAGGAAAAAGTCATGATCTTAACTTTTGCCCCTACCACCGTATGCTAGGCCATGTTTTAGAGGATTGCTTCACATTTAAGGAATGACTTGAACACAGCTTCAAGATCGGTGCTATAGTTATCCCAAAGGAATAGCTTGTGGAATAACCATCCAGTTCCATTAGGGTAATCCTTGGGGATACATGTGATCCTTCCAAAATTAAAGAAGGTTGGGATATTTCTTTATCCAAAACCTCTAAGAAGATCATCCAAAAGATCAAGAAGCTTTCCATACAGGTGTCTGAGTTAGCTCAAACCTCCAACATCAAGGAAGGTTTGCAAGTTGCCGGCTAACTCGAGGAAGGGGGCGGCGGCGTAGCGGCCGGATAGCCCATTAGCGTAACCACCAACTAGTCAACCTTTATGCAACTTCACACTTTGGTGCTTCTTCCCATTAGCTCTTCTTCTTCTACTAGTAGAGCTCTTGTATCGGGATAAGGGCATCAAATCCTTTACCCCACTTTACTTGATTTCTACTTTGTACCTCCAAAACAAATCTAAGAAATTGAAGAATAAAGCTAGTTTGAATTACATGTGTCCTTCGATGGGTTTATCTTCTTATTCTAATGATAACTCTTCAAGACAAAATAACTATAATAATTTCAATCTTCCTCTTTCTGATTTATAGTTGGACTTTTCTACTCTGAATACTTCGGGTTTTCTTCTTGAGATAGACTTGGAATCATCCAATTTTGAGGGTCTCATAGGAGAAGCTATAGGTGAGCCTGATGTGCTGGTAAAGCCTTCCATTACCCTACCACAAGAGATCTCTGAAGTCAACCTCCATAGTGGCAAGGTTCTACCTCTAGGGTACCTCAAAGATGGGGAAACAAGTCATTGGTATAGAGGATCAAGCCCCTCACAAAATGTTCTACCCTTGGATATGCTTGTGGAGGACTATCCCAAGGTGGACTACAATGTCCTCTCTCATCTAAGAAAGTTTCCATCTAAGCTAAGCATATATGATGCCCTTGTCTTATCCAAAAGATGAGGGAGTCACTAATCAAGGCTCTCCTTGATCCATATGGTTAGCTCAAACCATTATAGGTGAGGAGGCATATTATACAAAAGAAGCTCGGGGATCACCTTCACAAATGAAGACCTTCTTAGCTTGGAGCTCATCATCCTCTACATCAGTTGACATGGATGGGTTGACTTGCGAGTTCTTGTTGATCCAGTGCATCACATTATGAGTCTAAAGACCCTTTCCTATTTGAGGATTGACATCTCCACACTCGAGGTGATCATATGATATTGAGGATTCAATGAACAAGGTGCGAGCTTTAGGTTCCATAGTGTTACCTTTGGAGATAGGTGGCGGAAGGCGAAGCCAAGTTTTACATCATTGATTTGAACACTTTGTTCCTTTACTTTTTTGGTGGATACATCAGAAGATCATCCATCCTCCCTCCATCGGTGCATCAAGTTCAAAAGATGGGATTGAATACCATGTTAATAGAGATGAAAAGCCATTTTCAAGAGAGAGGTTGAGATTTATGAGGATGAAAGCTACTATCTTCCTCAAAATACCCTTTCTATGAACTTGGACAAAATTCAAATTCAAAAAAGCAAAAGAAAAAAGAATGAAAAAGAAAAGCCAAAAGAAAATGAAAAGAAAAATAAAAATTCAAGTGAAAAGAATTGAAGAAGAAATAAATTCATATTACATTCCACCCACAGTTCATTCCATCATATAGACATGTGGGTAGGATGGCTCAACCTCCACCAGGGCATAGGTGGAAACACAGGTAGTTCCAGAGGTGGAAGACCTCCTGGTTGGCCATCATCCAACAGAGGTCATGTTCCAGTTCATAGGAGTATTATTATTCACATAAACTTGGAATCCAACTCGGAGGATGAGTCTAATGTGATTAGTGTACCAGCCAACCCCTCTCAGCGGGTTCCATTGGAGGTGACTCTTGATCCAGATAGAGATGAAGACCAGGCCCGTAGATAAAGCAAAGTATTCAAATCAAGTTTATGTGAAACTATTAAGCATCAGCTGGGAACCTTAGCTCTAACCTCACTTACATCTCAAAAAGTTGAAGGTTTGGTAGTTAAGGAAGTCCCTAAGTCTTCCAGTGACATGAAGCTGAAGAGATTCTTTTTGGGATCATCATCCTCAAGTCCTAAAGTTAATGTACAACTTGAGGAGGATACATTTAAAGAATTAATAGAATTACCATTTGACTTTTACTCATCTTGTGTTCATAATCTTATACAGAAAGGTTTGGTTCCTCACACATGGTCCATGCACATGTTAGAGTACTTTGAAAAGCTATGGAACAATGCGGAAGACAATCAAAAAAGGGATAGTGGGTAGAGATGATGATTTTTGTACCGAATCATTTGGATTCTGATCACTTGTCTCCAATTTAGCTTTCTTGATCTCGAGAATCAAAATGACTAAATCAAAAGAAATCAGAGAAAGAGACATACAATTGACAAGAAGAAAAGATGAATTAGAAGAAAAGAGAAAAAAAAGTTATTAATGAGAAAAGAAATGATTAGAGCTTGGATTAACATAAATAAAGAGCCCTATTATGAAGAATGCTTAGAATAGATAAAGCTTAGTAGAGAGATTACTAGTTCTTAGAAAGAAAATATTAATTATGTCATTCAAGAAGAAGAAAAATTATATGCATTTTGGACTTAAAATATGTCTAAGAGGATGAGTTTTTCTACCGAATTAATGGTGGATCATCACATTATCTTTAGTTTTCTAATCAAGATGATGTCTCATAAGTATCTCAACTTTTTCTTCATGGTCATCTATCATCTTTTCTCAAGATGTCAAATGAATAGAATACATCCTCATTGCAAACTTCTCAAGATGATGTTAAATCAAGATGTGAGAGAAAAGAAACATCAAACCTTGGAATCTTCATAGTCATGTTTTCAAAAGGTAATAACCATCATGATGGATCTTAGACTCATCCATCATTAGGTTGAATGTATTGATGATCTAGTAGTCAAGAGAAAAGGAAGACCATTCTTGGTTAGTTGTTTCACATTAAGATAATATAACCTCAAAATGAATCCCAAAGTGTGCATTTGGGTAGCTTCAGAAAATTCCTTGGGTTTGTTGTTTGACACTAGGAATAGAAATAGATCAAAGATTAAATATCTTAGAAATGCCACCTCTAGAGTTTAACTCAACTTAGATCCTTTCAAGGATGGCATATTTAAGATGCTTTAACCTATCGGAGATGCAAGCCATTTTCAGCACTTGTCAAAAGATGCTAGTTGGTGGAATGATAAGTGTCGACCCTTCAAGACATCAAGCAGTATTTGGTGAAGCCCCCAATTCTAGTAGCCCCTATCTTGGGTATGGCACTCATCCTCTACACTAGCGCATTGGATGATTCTCTTGATGCTCTATTGGCCCAAGCCAATAACAAGGAAGGATAACTCTCTACTACCTTATCATTTGATTTCTATTGAAGTGAACTATCCACCTATTGAGAAACCTAGCTTTGATCTTTGCCCTCTAAGAATGACACTATATGCTTTCTCATATGAACTTGATCTCAAAACAAATCCACCTAGTATCTCATGACACCAATGCTATCCGGACATTTGGCATGATGGTCCATGATCATCTGTAGTTTGATATCACATTGTACCTCATTGTGGAAGGTACTAGCAAATTTCTTAGTAGCACACCCACTTCTTGTGATTCTACTTGGTGATCTCCGATGAACAAATCATGAACTTAGGGGAGGCTAGCAACCATGGGAGATGTATTTTCATGGTGCTTCTTTTCACACCACGATCTATTCTAGAAAGGCGGTAGGAATAGTTCTCTAACTCTAGACTATGATGTGATGAGATTCTCACTTTCCTTTCCAATAAAGATGAGTATGAGGCTTTGATTGCGGTCTAGAGTTAGCCATCACTATCAATGTCGAGCATCAACATCTTTGGGATTCTCTTGGTTATCAACCAAATTGTCGGTCCTACTAGGTCCTCAAACCCAAGCTTCATCATTTTACTAGTATACCATGAAGCTGTTAAATTCCGAAGTCACCATCTACAAGGTTCCCGAGTAGAGAGTGATAGATGCTTTAGACAAACTTCTCAAAGAGTTGGCATATCCAAAAGGTGAGTCCATTTCAATAAGGGTCCAAAATAGACAAGTCTTATCCCTTATTGATGTTGAACTCATCGACAGACTTTCTCTTGAAGGGGAGGTTACTGTTGCCAAAATGGACAAGGAGCTAGATTGGAGGCAACTATTCATAGATTATTTGAACACTGGTAAACTACCTCAAGAAAAGTCACAAGCCCATCAGGTGAAATAGAGAGCTCTCTCCTACGCTCTTGTTGATGGCACCCTGTACCACCGATCCTTTGACCAAATGTGGTTATATTATTTGACAAACATGAATCTCATGCATTATAATTAGGTACACTCGGGTTATGCATAGCACATCAATCTTATCAAGATGAAGATGAAGATCAAGACTTGGATACTCTTGGCCTTCGATGATTACAAAGCATGGATGTAGCTAGAGATGGCATCGGTCGGTACATGTGTGGTCCTCCACCAACCACCCAACATTCTATACCCTACATTGGCCTCATGGCCATTTGAGTGTTGGGTGCGACATTGTGGGTCGATCCTCCTTCTTCCAAGGGCATTGATTCATCTTAGCACTACTTTTCCAAGTTATGAAAATCCCACTCAGAGGGGTCACAATACATTTGCTTTTTTAGGAACCATATCATATATAGGTTTGGGATGCCTTGATGAATTATATTTGATAATGGTGTTGCATTCAAAAGCATGAAGATCAACAACTTTGCTAGAAGATACGGTATAGATTGGAGATACTCCACCATCTACTACCCTAGAGAAAATGGCTTAGCGGAAGCATTCAATAAAACTCTCATCCAAATATTGAAGAAGACTCTTGATGATAATAAATGATAGTGGAATGAAGGTTGGTTGAAGCCTTGGCCTACACACCACATCGAACTCCAAATCATCTACCCCATTTTCCCACAGTGTATGGGTCCAAAGTTGTTCTACCTTTTGAAGTTCAACTCCCATCACTAAGGATAGCATTGGGTAGCAAGATCACTACAGAGCAGAATGCAATGTTGTGGTTAGAAGAGCTCAAATGTTTGGAGGAGAGTTGCCTACAGGCATTCTAGAATCTCGAGTTGTACAAAGCCAAAATGATTCAAAGCTCATAAATCTGGCCCTAGGTCTTTTCAGTAGGAGAACTTGTGTTAGTCTTAAGAGACCAATTGTTTTCCATAGAAAGATGGGAGGCAAGTTTGAACCCACTTGGGAAGGCCCTATGCCATAAAGGCCTACCAAGGAGGATCTTATCGACTTATTGATTGTAAAGGGGAACACCCGATGATTCCAATTAATGGGCTCTATCTAAAGAAATATTACATGAAACAAATCATATTTGAAAATAATTATTAATAAAAGAACAAAGTATGATTCCATTCATCAAATCTTCTTTTCTTTTGAAGCATGTTTGCTTCTTGTGAATAATCTATCTTGATGTCTGTAGGTGTAAGAGTCCCCATGGCATCCTATCCTCTTTCACAACACAAACATAATTTCTTGATGCTATTAGAATAAGTGTAAGAGAACACAGAGGCATCTTATTTTGATTAGCACAACTAAGATAGGTGAGAGAACCTAAGCATCATTTATTAGTGGGAATCCTTTTTCCATCTGTGGCACCATTTCATCAATCCCCTAGCGTGTTTAAGGTAGGTGTAAGAGTCCCCCAGAGGCATCCTATTCCTTTTGACACATGCACAAAATAAACACATATCTTTTATCTTGAGCTATTTTGATGTGAGAGAAAGCCCCCTGTGGCACTCACTCATCAGCTGCTCTAGGTCGGGTTTACATGTTGCCTCGCTAGTATGTCACCCTAGTGGACATTTATTTAGAAGATGTGAGTCCCTGTGCTTTCTCCCTAACTTGACCATTGCAAACTAATGAGCGCCTTGTTAGTATGGTAGGCTTCACTATACCCGCCTCCTCATGTTGACTTTGTTTAAGAAGATGTGAGTCCCCATGCTTTCTTCTTGAACTAATCATCATGATCTAACTAGGTCGAGTATGTTTGAGGTCTAGGATAAGTCCCCTAGAGGCTTCTTTCCTCTTGACTATGTTTGAGTCGATATAAGTTCCCCAATGGCATTCACTCAGTAGTCGCCCTAGGTCGGATAGCTGTCGGTGAAGACAAACTATCCCAATCGGTTTTTATGGGAGGATGTGAGTCCCGAGCTTTCTTCCTAGGCTAATTATTTTTAGGTTGGTTGATGTTCTCTTGTGATGACACACGGTGGATACACCACTCTTGGAGATATGATTCCCACTTTTTCCTTGAGTTGGACAATACATATTGAATATATGACTATATGTCATCTTCTTAGGTTTTGGATTAAGCCCTTAGCGGCCCCATCCCTGCGGGCACTCTATTTGGATCATGTCCTTTCCCCATTTAGACACTACGGTTACTTTTGATTGGGCGGTCCCCTTTCTTAGTAACCCCTCACGGTTGGAGAATTTGTATAAATTCCCTTGGTTCAGTAAATTTGAGATAGGTCTAGGCTGATATAAGCTCCTTCTCAGTTTGATCCCTCACAAACTAATAGAATCCATGATAAAATAAACTAAACAAAAAATATTCCCTTGTGGATTAGGAATTCAAGCCCCCAAAGGGCCCCCTCTTCCCAAGGAAGCATCCTATCTTTAGGGGTGGTAGAACTCCCATAGGAATTTCTTGACAAGTTGAGTTGAGATAAGTCCCTGGGTGGCACTCACTCCGTAGTACTATGGGTTCAATCTATTTTTCCATAAGCAAGTTACCCCTAATCATTCCTCTTTGAAAGATGTAAGACTATGATGCATTCTTTCTAGCATGATTTAATGGCGATGGCGCCTTAGGTGGGTTCAATTTATTGACCAAAAACAACCAATCACCCTAGTGGTCTTTTTGTAATGGAATATGTGAGTCCTTGAGCTTTCTTCCCTTCAATTAATCATTGCAAACTAAAAGGCACTCCTTTGGTTGGATAGTTCTCCCATCGGTCGAGATGCTACTCCCTTTGGTTCAATAAATGAGAAAGGTCTAGGCCGATATGAGCCCCTTCTCGTATGATCCATCATAAACCAATGGAATCCATCAAAATAAATATAAAATAAATTAATCTTAACTATCTTTGAGCTGATCTAAGTCCCGACATTCACTCAATAGTCAGTAGGTTCAATCTATTGTCTCTTGCCAACGATTACCCTAATTGGTCCCTACTTTGGAGGATGTAAGTCTATACTTTTTTCCTAGTATTTGCTTGAAAGGCATCCCTTTGGTTGGCTAGTCTACTATATGTGTTTATAGACTACCCCTTTAGATGGTAAATCCTCGGTTAGGTCTAGGTCTCCATGGCTCCTACGCAATCCATCTCCCCAAACCAAAAATTGAAAAAAATTTAACCCACTTCACCAGTGGAAATTTCTCCTTAGTGAAACCTAAACCAAATAAATCCTCTCATCTCCTTTGTGGATGACTTGAACCTGCTTCCCTAGTGGAAGGTTCACACTCTATCACTTAGTGGATTCCTTCCCTCTCTCTTATGTCCTTGGACATAAGTAGAGAACATTGCACTAATCTCTTCCACCTTGGGTTAGGGATAAATTATTTTCTATTAGTGCTTGTGATCTTTTTTGGTGTTGATTGTTTGTCAACAATGTTGTTCTTTGTCTCACACCACCTATTGCCCTTTGTTGACCTTATTTTTAGAATGAGCTCTCAATCCCTCCATTTTAGACATAGGACTTCTCTTAGACTTTAAGAGTTCCTTAATCTTAAGATAGATCTAGTGATTAGGTGAACACTCAACCTAGTCCTAGAGACTTAGAAGAGTTAGCCATAGGAATAGGTCATGCCTTAGGGGTGTTAGGGAAATTTTCCTACCCTTAGCTTGAACCATTTCTCACCTTCCTTTCTTCAAGTCAAACCCCAAATCAATCTTATTTGATTTTTTTCCAAACTCAAATTAATGCCACATGATTGAAATCCAAGATTGAAATCCATGATTGAAACCCATGAATGAAATTCCTAAGTCCAAATCTTTCTTAAGTCCTTAATCTTCTTTTAAAGACTTAGTCTAAATCTTGATCAAACCAATTTAAACTCATGAGATTTTCTCATAACTAATTTATATTCTCATTTATATTTAGATATATAAATGAAATATAAATATAAATTAATCAAATCAAATCCAAAAATCAAATTCCAAATTTAAAATCCTTCTTAAGTCCTTAATTTCTCTCTTAAGGACTTAGCTTAAATCATGATCAAATCAATTCAAACTCATGGGATTTTCATAACTTATTTATATTCTCATTTATATTCACACATATAAATTAAATATAAATACAAATCAATCAAATCAAATCCAAAAATTAAATTCCAAATTTAAAAGCCTCCTTAAGCCATTAATTTTCTCTTAAGGACTTAGCCAAAATCATGATCAAACCAATTCAAATTCATGGGATTTTCTCATAACTCATTTATATTCTCATTTATATTCACATATATAAATGAAATATAAATATAAATCAATCAAATAAAATTCAAAATTCAAGCTCCAAACTCCAAAATTTCCTAAGTCCTTTAAATTTCCTCTTTAAAGACTTAGCTTGGATCATGATCAAATCATTCAAATCCTTGAAATTTTCTCATGACCCATTTATATTGTCATTTATATTCACATATATAAATGAAATATGAATTCAAATAATTAAAACCACTTCCAAAATCAAACTCAAATACATTCAAAATCCAACCATGGAATGTCCGGACTAATATACAATTAACATTCAAACTTATGCAAATCAAACACATGAATGAAAGAGAGAGACTTTTCTTCACTAAGCTTATATTCACATGCATCTCCTATGTATATATGTAGCTAAAGTCACAATATATATATATATATATATATATATATATATATATATATATATATATATATATATATATATATATATATATATTATAGCTTTTATATATACATATATATATATAATATTTTTTCTTATGCAAATTGACATAAAAGGAAATCATATTTATTTAATTAATTTGAAAGAAATGCATGCATGACTACAAGTGGCATACAACATTTAACATGATTGGAAATAAATAAAGAAACACAAGCATGTAATTTCATTCAATCCAACTAAGTCCTAAGGACAATCATATTAAACAAGCTCATTTAAAACAAACCAAAGTTTCTTAAAGCCTTAATTTTGAATTTATGTTTGACTTAAGAAATGTGAAAGAGGTTTGCTAATCCTAATCCCATTCCCCATGTGTGAGTTAATTTGGTTTAATGAAGCAATTAGGTTGATTTTATGTCTTAATTAGGTTAAGGTATGAATTAAATCAATTAATTAACCCTTATATATATCACCTTAAGTTAATTTATTAATCAATGATAAGCCAACATGAGATGCAATCACATGAAAAGTAAATTAGCAATGCTTCTAAGAAATGAAATGGGCCTAATGCAATTAGCTCATAATTAATATTAATTAAGCTTAAGGGACTCACTTAATTACTTTTATGGTTTTCTCACACATGTGAGCTAACCATAATTTCATTAGCTCTATCTTTTGGTTATTGAACACCCAAAGAACTACCCAAGGGTTAATTAAGGAAGGTTATGAATGAATGGATTTTAAATTAATTAAGCCCTTAATTGGTCAATTAATTCCTTTGATTATATCTTTTAATTAGGATGATGAAAAATTAAAGGGAAAGAGATCAGAGACCTCAATCCCAATCCTAAGTCATTTCAAATAATCAATTGGGCTTTGAAATAATTAGTTATCCTTTCTTTTCTTAATTTATTAATTAAGTGGCTAATTAATTATTTAAGCTTTAATTAATTTGAAACAAATGAAGAGGCTTGGTCATAAGGAATGAATCCAAACCACTTACTTCTCACTATTAACAAAGGACAATAAGCTAAATTAATTAATTAATCCACTATTCATTTGCTTAATTATCATTAATTAAGGATGGGGAGTAATTAAGGATAAATCCATTGATTTTTCTGACTAACTATCCAATCCAAAAAAAAAATAAGAGAGGTAGAGGTCATCCACCTAAACATCTCTGGAAAATTTGAAATTAATTGGATAATTAATCAAAGAGTAATTAGGCTAATTAAAATTTTAATTAAACCTTGATTAAGTAGAAATTACTATTCAAAATTAATTTATAATAATTTTCTTGAATTCTACTCTGAAATATCTTTAAAATGAGCTCTCATTTATATTTTTTATTTTTTAGATTAGTTATGATTTTAGGAAGTTTGGGACTTAAAATTAATTAAAATAGTCTAATTAACCCTTAATCCTATACACATGGCTATTATGCAATTTCCACGTGGCATGTGGCATGATGGGATAGGGTATTTAAGTTGTTAAATTAACTTAGATTACGACGGATACACTTTCACGTCCGATAGATCTAAGATTGGATGACCACAATCAGATCCCACAATTAAGGAGTAAATAGAGGGGGATTCTACGTGATTTGATCATGGCCATCTATTCCAATCATGCAGAATGGATGACCCATGATCCATCTTTCTACCATGAACGGAGCCGTCACATGAGTTGCTCGATCAGCTCACGACTGGATCCACTCCAAACTCAATCCACACCTTTGCACGAAGGATCCACAAGGATCCAACGGCTAGGATGGGCTCAAATGCAAGTTTTCTTCAAAAAGGAACAACACATTTTCATTCAAGGATCAATTTTAAGAAATTGCCTCACCGGAGCTTTTGATCGGTAGTTCCAACCATTGAGGTTGCTTCGTTTGGTAGAAAAGAAGCCCGATTGAGCCATAGCTTTGATTTGAGGTGGTTTTACTTTATGGATAAACTCCTCCTTTTTGGCATTCAATCTTGGTGAAGTATGGCTTTAGTGGTTTGGAAGCTTGAGAAATGGTTT
>CM038214.1:74185128-74251356 GCA_021442155.1 Cymbidium sinense
AGACCCTTCATTTAACAAATTTGAGTATGTTAAAGTAAAGGGTCAATTTGCTTTGTTTTGGATTTGTGATTATTGGAATTTGTTCACTTAGCAAATTTGAGTATGCTAAGTAAGGTGTTTGAAAATAATTATTTCTTTTTTCTTTCTTTGTTTGATTTGGTTTGTGAATCATTTTGTGATTTAAAAATGGAATCCTTATTTAACAAATTTGGGTATGCTAAAAAAAGAAGGATCCAAGTGTATTTTGTTTTGAAAATTTTTTGAAAATAGGATTCTTAGCAAATTTGAGTATGCTAAGAAAATCCTAATGTGTTTCTTTTGATTTTCATTTGATTTTGAAAATAAGATTCTTAGCAAATTTGAGTATGCTAAGGGAATCCTAAAGTGTTTCTTTATATTTTTATTTGATTTAAAAAAAAGGATCCTTAGCAGATTTAGGTATGCTAAAGAAAGTCCTAATGTGTTTCTTTTGGTTTTAATTTGAAAGGTAGGATCCTTAGCAAACTTGGGTATGCTAAGGAAAACCTAATGTGTTTCTTTTGATTATTGATTTGGAAAATAGGATTCTTAGCAATTTAGGTATGCTAAGAAAATCCTAATGTGTTTCTTTTGAAGATTTTGATTTTGAAAAGGGAGACTTCACTTAAGTAAATATGGTATACCAAAATGAAGTTCCAAATGTGTTTTGAAAATTTTTGTGAAATGGAGATTTCACTTGAAATTTGAGTATGCTAAATGAAATTCCAAAGGTGCATTTCAAATTTTTGTTTTGAAAAGGGAGACTTCACTTTAGCAAATATGGTATGCTAGAATGAAGTTCCAAATGTGTTTTGCAAAATTTTTGTTTTTATTGATTTTGAGAAGAGAGATTTCCATTTAACAAATTTGTGTATGTGAGATGGAAATCAATTTTTGAAAGACAAAATCTCAACTTAATCATATATGGAATATGTTAAGTGGGATTTTAAAATAATGTCATTTTATTTAGAAATGAAATATTCATTCAATAAACTTGGGTATATTGAATCGAGATGTTCATATGTGCTTCTGGAAAATTTATTTTTGATTTTATTTGAAAATAAAGCATCCCTTCAATAAATGTGGGTATATTGAATGGAGAGGTTCATATGTGCATTTGGAAAATTTATTTTTGATTTTGTTTGTTTGAAAATGAAACATCCATTCAATAAATGTGGGTATATTGAATGGAGAGGTTTCATATGTGTTGTTGAAAAATTTATTTTTGATTTTGTTTGGAAAGGTGAAAATTCAAACTTAACACATGTGGAATGTGTTGAATGGCATTTCAAAGTTGTAATAATTTTTTTTGTTTGAAGATGTAACATCCATTCAACACATTTGAATGTATTGAATGGATAAACCCATCTTCAAATTTTGTGCTTTTGAAAACATGATTGTTGAAAGTTTATTTTTGAAAATGAGGTCTTTACCAAAATGAATTGAGTGAAGAAGATCATTTGTGCTTTTAGAAAATGTGATTGTTGGAATCTTATTTTTGTAATGATGATCCTACATATAACAATCATGAAGATTGTTAAATGAAGGTGATTTAGAAAATTTTTTGTGCAAAACATTTTATTATGTGCATTTTTGAAAGAGTGCTTTTAGAAAAGCAAGATTTTTATGAAGGATTTATTTTGTCTTTATTATTTTAGAATGAACCTTTCCTTACCATAAAATTGGTAAGGAGGAAGTCTTTAAATATTTTCTTTTATTAAATTTTTATTTTCACCCATTGGAGAGCCTAACGGGGGTTTTAAGACCAACACGGGGTGAGGTCCTAAAACCTAAAGATGTTGGCTAGCTTAACTTAAGGATGAAATAAGCTAAGTGCCAATTGAAAGAAAGATAGTCTTGGATTCATACAAAAGTACAAACTCACTATCAATACTTGGAGATAATGATCATTTACCAAAGATGGGAAGAGGAACCATCCCCAATGGAGTCGCTAGAAAAATCTATGGTGAAATAATTTCATTTCTAAGAGGTATACTTCCATCTTCAATCTATGTGGATAAAATGAAGATAGAAATATACTTCTTTTTTCATTTAGACACCACATAGATCCATAGATGTTTTTATTAGGGTGATCGGGTATGACATTGAAGAGAGGTGTACTATCTCGAAAGATAGAAGTCACCATCCTACAATGGACTTAATCACCTGAATAAAGACTCCTAAGGACAATGGGTCTGCATATGTACCCGAGATTCTTCCCCTACTTTACATGGAAAAGTAAAGCAGGGTTTATTTTAAACTAGGTTCATTAAGTTCCCTACAAGGGCAAGCCCCTATAGTTAATTACATCCTAAGGAAGGGGATTTCTTAGGAATACTCTCGATTAAGGTAAATGATCATTGTCTCCAAAGATTTCAATTGGTAGGACTATCAATCGATTAGTTTATTTTAGAAGATCAAATGGGATTGATCAAAGAGAGAGAGTTATTATCAAAGCCAAGGGAAGATAAGTAGAGATGCTCACGATGCTAGAAACCTAGCCATCTCAAACTATCCTATGGTTGGCCTTTACATTTTTGAAATTGAATTAATTTGTTTGAGTTGATATTTTATTAAAATTTTAGGGCTTATAATTCCACAATACAAGGTTATGGAAATGCCTAAGAGGTGAGGCTTTATACTTGTGGCCCACAAAGGGAAGTAGCAACCTCTGAACCTAAATCTAGGGAGCTTTGGAGAGGGCCAAAAGCATGACCTAAATCTAAAGAGAAAATGGGTATTTGGTTTACCTCCACAAGAGATAGTAAACCACCTGACTGCTTGGACTTATAACCACCTAGGGGTGGCCACCAACTAACTTCTCCTATGATTTTAAATTCATGTAGGCAAGTCATATGTTGCAAGATTGCTAGGCTGTTATTTATTTAGAAAGAGACTAAGTCCTTAAACTCACTCCCTAAGAGACTAGATCATGTAAGGGCATGAAAAATAACCTATATCTAATGCAAATCATATTACATATTATTTTCATTTTTTGGACAATCATTTGACTTAGGCTTATAGGATTCATATGCCTAATGCATGAGAAGTGAGATTATGGGACAAAATCAATGAGAAGGGGGAGGTGTGTTTCTACCATGGGAGGTGTGTTTCCACCATGGCTCTCACAGGTCAAGCCAAGTTCTCTGGCAAAGGTGGAAGCCCTCTAATCAAGAGTGAAACAATATGCTTTTATGCATGATGTTATAAAAGAAATACTCATCCAGCTAAGGGGTTGCAAATTCTTTAATCTTAATTTTTAACTTAGGCTTTAGGTGAGGTTATGAGTTTTTTATTTTAAATTTTGAGTTATTTAATTTGGTAGAAGATTTATTTTTCCCTAAGAGCCTAATCATCATCCAGGCCATACATCAAGCAAGGAAGAAACTAGGAAAACATGCCATCTTAATGCACAAGCTAAACAAAACATCAAACATTTTATAAAGCTAACGCAAAAGAATAAAAGGCCATTTGTGGTAGAGCACCACTGCACAAATCCAAAGAAAAATTAATAGGGTAGTTGATCTCTACCCTTATACAACTTACAAAATGAATTAATTTACAATCAAGTAAAGAATTCATGTTATGGGGGTCTCCATTCTTCATTTCTTCTTTCTTCTTTCTTCTTTTGGTTCCTTCTTTCTTCTTTCTTCTTTGGTTCTTTTTTTGGATGGTTGAAATGTGGATGTTCCAATGGCTACACATGGTACATAAGATGAGATCTTAGCAATGCTCATCCTAATCCCCATAACAATCATTCCAAAATCCTAATTGCAAAAAAATTACATGAAAAAGAAAAGTAAATCTAACTAACACCCAAAAAATAGAGATTAGCTAAACAAACCATACAAATCCTAAGCATGTATATTGGATTTAGCACCCCACACATGGGTAACCAAGTCCAGCTGACCTATTGGATTATGCTTAGGGTTATAAGCACCTGCACATCAAAAGCAATTATATTTTTATTACGCTCTTAAGCACAATCCCTAAAAATAATGATTAGACTAAATCATCCTACCATTCATTCTACGCACATTCACCCTAACATATAGACTAAAACAAAACATCATAAAATAAAAGCAAACATCAAACCATGCACTGCTCTAACCTTAAGCTAGAAGTGGTGACTTAGTCTAATGTGCTTTAAGATGCTTAGCTATGGCTTTTAAGGTTTAGATTTTTTAAGTGCAAAGATGTTCAATATAGATGGGTGGTTTCATTTAAGTTTTAGTTGATTTGAATTGATTTTATTTTATGATTTTTGTTTGGTTTAGATGAACCTACTTAATTACTAAAGGTTGTAAAGAGAAGGAAAAGAGAAGAGAACTTCTGTTTCCTTACCTACCCTAAGTAACTTCTAAAGTAGATTCATGTTTAATTTTATTTAGTGAATGTTTTATTATGTGCTTTAATTAATCCTAAGTTTAGATCAACTCTAAACAAACCTATTCAAACAGAAAGGCATTTTAAGATTAAGTAAAGTGAATTAATATCACAAAACACACATCACTTCATTTCTTTCCCAACATGTATAACATGCATATGAATGAATCCTAAGCATATCTATACATACAAATGAAAATGTTTAGCACACTTTATGATGAATGCTAAGTGAGTTACTTAGGAAAATTTGAATGCTTTTTGATGCATGATTTTCATTAAGTTGAAAAGAGGTTTTCTTATCCATCTTTCACATGCACACATGTATGTATGAAAGGCATAAGTCAGTAAAGCATCATTGTTGGCACCAGGGTGCAAGGTACAAGACCTACATATGGCTACTTAAAGCCTCGCAACCCCAGGGTTTTCAGACTAATATACCACTTTCCTTAAATACAAGCATATGTACAAAAGAAATGAATGGAAAAGAAAGATGCAAAAGTTTGTATTTGTTTGTTTGATTTATTTATGCAATTTATATGTGTAAGTATGGATGTCCTTCTTAAGTAATAGCATAGGAATGAATAGGAATGGAGTTAGGCAAGTGTTTTGTTCTTTTCAAGTGAACTATACACTTTGCCAAATCCTATTCAAAATTATGCTAAAAGAAAAGAGAAGGAAAAGTATATGCACATCTTCATATTTATATCCACATGCAAGCTTATAAATAATTATAAGTAGCACAATTTCAGTTTTAGATGTTTGATTTATAGATTTTGAAAATAGTTTTGGATTTAATAGTGATAATAGCCATTCATATTTTTACTTTAGCCAAAACATGCAATTTCACATAAAGAAAATATCTCATTTTTAATTTGATTTTAGAAAAGAATGAATGCATGAAATTCATATGACATACACATTTAGCATGTTAGGAAAGAACTAAAGTGATGAAATCATGTAAACACATTCACCCTAATTAATTCCTAAAGATAATCTTATGAAATAAGAAAGTTTAAAGCAAATCAAGTTATTTTTAAGGAAGGTTTGATTTTGTTTTGAGTTTGATTTAATTTGAGAAATGTGAGGTGAGTTTGCTTCTCCTAACCCATTCCCACATATGTTTTTTGATTTAGTTTGTTCTTAGGATTATTAGATGATTTTTTATATGTTGCTTAGGTTAAGGTATGAATTAAGTGTGTTAATTATCCCTTACAATACCAAAGCATACTTAATCAAATAATTATGAGCCAATGATATGACATAAAACCACACAATGAATTTAAATTAGCAATGCACCTAGGAAAGAAATGTACCTAATGCAATTGGCTCATGATTAATGATTAATTAAACTAAGGGGTTTAATTTAAGTACTTTCATAACCCCTCTCACACATGTGAGTAGGATTTTGATTTCCTTAATGTACTTAGGCTCTTGAACACCTAAGCATCTACCCAAGATAGATTAGTTAAGTTCTACAAAGTTTTAAAATTTTATGAGATTAATTAAGGGGGTAATTAATGAATTAACCCTTAAGGTTAGATTGGAAGAATTTTAAGGAATATCTTAAGTAATGTATCCCAAAATTATTCTTTAAACCTCATATTCACTTAATCAAAACTTAATTGACTCAAAATCATAGGGTTAGACCAATTATACCCTTAATTAAGCTTAATTATATTAAGGGAGTGATTAAGGAATGAACAAGAAATTCCTCTAATTAAACCACCAATAAATCCCAAGAAAATTAGGGGAGGTAGAGGTCATCCCACTTATTATGCACAAGAAGTTTGAGATTAATCATTGGAGTAATTAGAGGGTAATTAGCAAAATAACATTCCAAATAAAACCCAAATCCAGAGAAAAGCACTATTCCAAATCCATTGAAATCATTTTAGAATATGCTATGTTCAATTATCTATCCAATGCAAGTTATTTCATTTTTTTGATTTTTTTAGATATGAGTTTAGAAAATTTCCATGATTAGTTAGGTGATTTAACAACCTAATTAAATGTTTAATCCCATAGGAACAACGTGGCTGACATGGCATGTGCTTTCCATGTGGTGCGATGGGATTTGATATTAAAGTTGTCACATCATAGTGCTATGTCAGCGATGGCACTACGCTTTCTCCTCACCCGTCTGATCTAGGATCGGACGGCTGAGGTTAAAGTTGTAGTTCTAATGGATGAAACGTGGGATCCTATGCATCTTAATCATGGCCATCCATCCAAAATATGTGGATGGACCTATGATCCTTCCTATATTTCCTATGGAAGAGGACATCGTTCATCTTCTATGGGATGATCTGAGCTTGATTGAGCTCGGATTGATCCCAAAACTTACCCACACCATCTAGGAAAAAAAGGTAAACACATCCAATAGCTAGAATTTCATGGGATGAAAATCCACTTCATAAAGCTCCAAACAATATTAAAATTATGCTCGATTTAATGGCTAACCTCAGCACTCAATTCCCTTGAGAAGCTTCGCCTAGTGGAGAGCTTTGTTGAGAGTTTGAGGTCTTGAGATTAGATCCTTCTAGAGGCCATCTCCACCTTGACTTGAACTGGGTCTTGATCAAGGTAGCACCTCCCTTGCCTTTGGAGCTTGGATTAAGGCTTTAAGTTTGATTGGGGTCTCCATGGCTTGTGAGGGAATTGGGTGATTTGAAGTGTGGAGTAAGTTCAATTTTGAGTGGAGCACCTATTTTCAATCTATGAAAATCAAGAAAATGGAAAATGGGAATTGCTTGAGAGAGCTTGGGGAGGCTGGGAAATGACTTCTCTGGCTTCCTCTTGCTCAATCGAATTAGAGACTCATGGAATGAATTCAAATTAGGTGGAGTATATCTATCCCTGAGCAATGATAGCTTCTCCCTTCCATTTTGATTCAATTGATACCATCTTGAGTTTTTTTATTCCAAGAAGTGGAGGCCGAGTGGGTGAGTGAGTGTATGTTTGCATGTGCTTAAATCAAGTGGAGGATGGATTCCATGTGCTTAATTTCATGCAAGTGGTCGGCCACCTTAGTTAGGTTGGCTAACCCAAACCCATTGGGTGCACACTCCTAGTTCACTTGATCCACTAAGAGGGTGCCAAGTGGTTATGGAGAGGATTTGACCAAATTCTAAGTGGATTTGGCCAAAATTTATCCTTTGACCTAGGGTTAAAAGGTCATTTGACCTTGATTTCAATTTGAATATATTTGGTATGTTTAAAAAATGGGTTTTCATTGAATTTGGAGTTAGTTTGATGTGATTTGGCTCATGTTGACTCATTTAGGTCAAAATGGGTCAATAAGTTGACCAATTAGTCAAATTGGGTCAAACCGAGGGTTGGGTCAAGTTTATATGACCATTTGAAATGTTTTGGTTTGATTGAATTTGGTTTAGGTTTGAATTTGGTTCAATTTAGTTCATTTAGGTCAAATGGGTCAAGTTGACCAATTTGACCGATTTGACCTATTTTTGGTGAGGTGATGGGATGGTTCGTGTTTCATTAGTTATATGAAATGGATTGGTATCTTTGTTTCCATTCAATTTGGTTTATATTTGAGTTTGGCCCAAATTGCCCTTTTAGTCAAGTTGGGTTCACAATTAGGTCTAGTTGACCAATTGAGGCTTTGGCCAAGTTCAACAAGTGATTTAGAATGAACTTGACCCATTGGTTTCAATCAATTTAGCTTAGATCAAATTTTGATACATTTTGACTTTTTAGGTCAAGTTGGGTCAACTTGGGTCAAGTGGCCAATTGGGCTAGGTTAGACTCAAATGTTGACTTGGTCAAGTTCAAAATTGATCATGAATGAGTTTTGATGAAATGGAATCAGATTTTTGTTGATTGATAGAATTATTTTCAAAACATGATTTTTATGAGTAATATTTCTTCAAATAGAGCCCATTAATTGGAAGCAACGGGTGTTCCCATTTACAATCAATAAGTTGATAAGATCCTCCTTGGTAGGCCTTCTCTATGATATAGGGGCCTCCCTAAGTGGGCTCAAACTTGCCTCCCATCTTTCGATGGGCAACAATTAGTCTCCTTCAGACTAACACAAGTTCTCCTACTCAGAAAGAAAGACCAAGGGTGGACCAACTTGTTGTGACCTTGAATCATTTTGGCCTTGTACAACTCGAGGTTCTGGCACGCCGATAGGCGACACTCCTCCAAACCTTCGAGCTCTTCTAATGGAAACTTTGCATTCTACTTTGTAGTGATCTTGTTACCCAATGCTATCCTTAGTGATGGGAGTTGAACCTCTAAAGGTAGAACGACTTCTGACCCATACACTAAGGAAAATGATTGATGAGTCCTGCATGTGGTGCGAGCCCACAAGGCTTCAACCAATTGCTCGCTCCATTCCACCGCTTGTTGTCAAAAGTTTTCTTTAGTATTTGGATGAGAGTTTTGTTGAATGCTTCTACTAAATCATTTGCTCTAGGGTAGTAGATGGCGAGTATCTAATCTATACCGATCTTTGGAAAAGCTATTGATCTTGGTGCTTTTGAATGCATTACCATTATCTGATATAATTTATCGAGGCACCCCAAACCTATATACAATATGGTTCCTGAAAAATTGAAGCGCATGATGAAATGTGACCTCTCTAAGTGGGATTCCCTCCACCCACTTAGAAAAGTAAAGTGCCTAAGATGAACTGATGCCCCTTGGGAGAAGGAGGATCAATAGGACCTATAATGCCAACACTCAAATGGCCATGAAGCCAAGGTAAGATAGAATGTTGGGTGGTTGGTGAAGGACCACATCGTACTAACGATGTCATCTCCTAGCTACATCCATGCGAATCATCAAGGCCAGTATCCTCCTCTTGATCTTCATCTTCATCTTTAGACTATTGATGCACTCTGCATAGACCTAAATGTACCTTGGTCATAATGCCATGGGTATCTTGTTTGTCTAAATAACATAGCCACATTTGGTCAAAGGAACGTCGGTACATGGTGACATCAATGAGAGCATAGGAGAGAGCTCATTTGTTTCACTGATGGGCTTATGACTTCTTGAGGTAGTTTTCCGTGTTCAAATAGTCTATGAACGGTTGCCTCTAATCCATCTCCTCATCCTTTTGCAATGGCAACCTCCTTCAAGAGAGAAAGTCTCTCGATGAGTTCAAAGATCAATAAGGGATATGACTTGTCTATTTTGGACCCTTATTGGAATGGACTCATCTTCCATATTCCAATTCTTTGGAAAGTTTGGCCAAAGAATCTACTATTATTCTCTACTTGGGAACATTGTAGATGGTGACTTGAGGATTTGGGCCAACTTCATGGTATACTTGTGGTAATGAAGCTTGGGTTGAAAGTTGTAGGACCCAACAATCTGATTGATAACTAATTGAGAATCCCACAAAGATGTCTATGCTCTTGACACTGACTGTGATGGCTAACTCCAAACTAGAAATCAAAGCCTCATACTCAACATCATTGTTGGTGCAGGGGTTAGAAAGATAGTATGAGAATCTCATCACATCATGGTCTAGAGTTAGGAGGACTATCCCTACCCCTGCCTTTCTTGGAAGAGCAGATTATGGTGCTTCCCCTTTATGAAAAGAAGTTGCACCATCAAAATACATCTCCCATCAGCAATTCCCGACCTCCCCTATGTTCATGATTTGTTCATCAACGAGATCATCACTAAGCGAGAATCTTGGAAGTGGTGCTAAGAAATGCTAGTGCTTGTCCTTTACCGCACAAAGCGAATGTGATATCAAACTAGAGGATCATGGACCATCATGCCAAATGTCCGGACAGTGTTGGTCGTGTCATGAGATACTGCAGTGGATTGGTTTTGGATATCTAGTTCACCTTATAAGAAAGCATATAGTGCCGTAACTTTTGGGAAGCAAAGATCAAAGCAGTAACAATGTTTCTCAATAGGTGGGTTGTTCACTTCAGAGAATCGATGATGGTAAAGAGCACTCTCCTTCCCTTCATCGTTGGCTTGGGCTAACAAAGTGCCGAGAGAGTCATCCAATGTAGTAGTGTAGAGGATGAGTGGCCTGCCTGTGATGTCGCTAGAACTTGGCTTCACCAAATCGCTTGATATCTTCAAAAAACATGTTGTCACTCATCCCATTCAAACTTGGTATCCTTTTGACAAGTGTTGAAAATGGCTTGCATCTTTGATAGGTTGGAATAAAGCATTTTGATATGCCAACCATCCTTGGAATGATCTGAGTTGAGTTAAACTCTTATGAGGTGACATTTCTAAGATAGCTTTGATCTTTTCAAAATCTATCTCTATTCTACAGTGTCGTACGAAAAACCCAAAGAATTTTCCTGAAGCTACTCCAAATGCACAATTTAGGGGATACATCTTGAGGTTATATTTTCTTAACCGTTCAAAAACTACTCTCAAGTCAAAGAGATCATCTTCCTTTTCTCTGCTCTTGACTACTAGATCATCAACATAGCACTCAACCTGATGATGGATGAGTTCATTGAAGATCTGAGTCATGGCTTATTGCTATGTAGCACCAGCAGTTTTAAGGCTGAAATTGATGACCTTATAATAAAAGATTTCAGTCGGTGTTTGAAAAGTGGTGTTTCTTTCATCTTCAAGAGACATCTTTATTTGGTTGTAGCTAGATGACCCATCCATGAAAGAGAACACTACATGAGATGAGGCAATGTCCACCATTAATTCTAGTGTAGGAAGAGAAAACTCATCCTTAGGACATGCCTTATTTCAGTCCCTAAAATTGATTGAATTTGGCCATTCTTCTTCTTAAGTGGTATGACACTGGCTAACTAGGTAGGATATTTTTTTTCCCTGATGAGACCAGCATTGATCAGTTTCTTGACTTCAAAAATGACCTGTTGTTCGATTTCTAATCGCATGCATCTAGGAGCTTGCTTGATAGGGTTAGCGCTAGGATCTATTGCTAGTTTGTGGACTATTACGTCAGGAGATAATCCAGGCAATTCTTTATAACTCTATGCAAAGCAGTCATTAAACTCAGTCAATAGACTAACTAAGTCATTGGTTTCTTCTTCATTCAACAATGAACTGATGTATGTTGGGCATGGATTTTCTTCTATCTTGAGGTTGATTTCTTTAAGCTTGTCTATTGTTGAATGGATTTCTTCTTCAAATTTTAGAGGTGCATCCTTGATTTAAAGATCATCTGGATCATCTGAGGTTTCTAAACATGCATCCTCATAAGAGTTGGTGTTGTGTGAAAAGACCTATTAGACTCCAAATGTTTGGTAACAACTAAGCAGTAATCGTCATCATCGACTGGACCCACTATACCGAATCCTAGTATTGCTCTTGATTGTGCTTCTTTGCCTGTATTATTCCACAGCTTCTCAAAATACTCTAACCTATGCATGGACCATGTATGAGGAACCAAACCTTTTTGTATAAGATTATGAACACAAGGCTAGTAAAAGTCAAACAAGTAATTCCATTAATTCTTTAAATGAATCCTCCTCAAGTTCTACATCAACTTCAAGAGTTGAGGATGATGATCCCAAAAGAATCTCTTTGGCTTTGCATCCATGGAAGACTTAGAGGCTTCCTTAACTCCTAAACCTTCAACTTTTTGAGATGAAAGTAAGGTTAGAGCTAAGGTTCCCAACTGCTGCCTAATAGTCTCACATATGCTTGATTCAAATCCTTTGCTTTGTCTAGGCTTCATCATTGTCCGGATCGAAGTCACTCCAATGGAACCCACCGAGGGTTGGTATGCTATTCACATTATACTCATTTTGAGTGGATTCCAAGTCTATGTGAATAGTAGGGTAATCCCCTGAACTAACATAACCCCTTTGATGGCCAACCAGGGGTCTTCCACCTAGAACTTCCTTTATTTCTTCCTCTGCCTCTGCCTGGTGGAGGTTGAGTCATCTAGCCCACATGTCCATTTGATCGAATGGACTGTGGGTGGAATGTGATATGCTCTATTTCTTCTTCAATTTCCCTTCTTGTTCACTTGGATTTTCAATTTTCTTTTTCTTTTCTCTTTATTTTTCTTTATTTTCTTTTTCTTTTGAATTTGAATTTTGTGCAAGTTCACAAGAAAGGGTGTTTTGAGGAAGATAGTAGGTCGCATCCTTATAAATCTCAACCTCTCTAACTAAAAATGGCTTTTCATCACCTTTGACATACATTCAATCCCATCCTTTCTGTTGATGCACTCATGGAGGAGGATGGAATCATCTTGTTTGATGTATCCAAGGCCTACCGCAAAAAGAAATGAAGTATTGAATCAATTATGTAAAACTTGGTTTCAGCCTTTCACCACCTATCTCCAACAAGAACACTATGGAACCTAAAGCCCGCTTTGTTCATTGAATCCTCTCAACATCATCCCATCTCCTCAAGTTTGGAGATGTCAATCCTCAAATAGGCAAGGGTCTTTAGACTCATAATGTTTATCGATGCACTGGATTGATGAGGACTCTACAAGTCTAATCTCATGTCATGATGTGAGGAGACGGTTGTGCTCCATATCCCCTAAGAAGGTCTTCATCTCAAAGTGATCCCCTGGGCTTCTTTTGTGTAATGTGCCTCCTCACCAATAGCGGTCAGCTGACCTAAGTATATCTCAGGATCAACGAGAGCCTTGATTAATGATTCCCTCATCTCTTTAGATAAGACAAGGGTATATGCTTAGCTTAGATGGAAACTTTCTTAGATGAGAGAAAATTGTAGTCCACCTTGGGCTGATCCTCCACAAGCATATCCAAGGGTGGAACATCCTATGGAGGGGCTTCTCGATCCTCTAAACTAATGGCTTGTTTCCCTCTCTTGAGGTGTCGCCTTGGAGGTAGAACCTTGCTACCACGGAGGTTAACTTGGTGATCTCTTGGGTAATGGAAGGTTCTACCGCACATCAAGCTCACCTACGCTTCCTATGGGACCCTCAAAATTGGATGATTCCAAGTCTATCTCAAGAGGTGATCCCATAGTATTCGTGAGTAGGAAAATCACTCAATTAAAAGAGGAAGATCGAATTGTTATAGTTATTTTGACTTGAAGAGTTATCATTAGGAATAAGGAGACAACCCATCGGTAACACGATGTAATTCAAGCTAGCTTTAATTTTCAATTTCTTAGATTTGATAGGAGGTACAAAGTAGAAATCAAGTAAAGTAAGTGGGGTAAGGGATTTGATGCCCTTATCCATCGATACAAGAGTTTTACTAGAAGAAGAAGAAGAGCTAAGTAAAGTAGAGGAAGTCAATGATGTGGTAGATACAATGGTAGACTAGAGGTTGACGGTGTTTGCTACTAGGTATCCCGTTGGCAAATGCTACCGACTCCTACCTCCTTGAGTTGGTAACTTGCAAACCTTCCTTGATGTTGAGGTTTGAGACTCAGCACTACAAGGAAAGTTTCTTGATTTTTTGAATAATCTTTTAGAGGTTTTGGATAAGGAGATATCCCAACCTTCTTTGGTTTTGGAAGGATCGCAAGTAACCTAATGGAACCGATGGTTATTTCATAAGGTATTCCTTCGAGATAACTATAGCACCGCCTTGAAGCTATGTTCAAGTCCCTGAATGTGAAGCAATCTTCCAAAACATGACCTAGCATATGGTAGGGAGTTTAGGATCATGGATTTTGCCCACTTCCTTCATTCTCCTAGGTTTGAGTAGCTAAAAATCAAGCTTTTTAAAAAGATTCTTAAAGATCTTCCTGATTACCTCCCTCTTAAATAAATAAGGATTATTAAGTTTATCCAAAATAGTAGGTGGACCATAGTTACTGTGTTAGGTATACCATTATTGTTGATGGTTGAGGGGAGCTAGTGTAGGCCATGGAGGTCGCTGGTGGTCGGTGGGAGTCGCCTTAATGGTGGTAGAGAGGTAAGGAAGTCATGGTCTCTGACCGATCTCTACCGTTGCTTCCCTTGTCTACCACCGCCACTATTCATGGCTTCTTCTCATATACCTTTGTGGCTTTATCTTGGGAACCGGTCTTGAAAAGGCAACTATTTGGCCTCCTTGTAGAGCCCACCTTATTGATTGACTTCTCAAAAGTTTTGATGATGAAGCTCTTAAGCATGAAGACCTAGCCATGGATATTTTTTAGAAGAATCCCAATGGCATGCTATTTAAATAGTTACATTTTTCATACTCGTTATGCCATCTAGAATGTAGTCAACAAGGGACTCACTTGGTATTATGTGCTACAACGAGATCGCCAACAAGGACCCTTTGTTGAGCTCCAGCAAATCTCTTGATAAAGAGTTGCTCCAACTTTGCAAATATCTTCATTGAACAGTTGGGAAGTTCAACATACCACTCAAATGCTATACTCACTAAGCTACTGACAAAGAGGAAGAATAGTAAAGCACACCAATGTTGCAACAACTAGCTCTAAAATGTGCGATGTTGCCTCGTGTTTTACTACCATTAAAACTCTTGAAGAAAGGTATGAAACCCTAGATATTGGATTCATCAAATTCCTCCAGGTAGGGTCTACCCTTTGGAATTGATGATCCTCCTCGGGCTTGAGCCAACGCTTCCTTCACCTACTACTCAACCATGGACTTGATATAATTTTCTTGTATGGAGGTACTGTCCACTATCTTCTTATACATGTTGGTGCTACCTTTCTCTACAGGAAGTAAGGTCCTCACTGGTCCAAGACATGCACCAACTCTGGCTGACTAGTCTCAGCTATGGTAGGATGAACTGACATGACTTGATTTTGCAATGCTAAGATGGCTAATAGATCTTCAAGCTTATTTTCCATCCTATATATCTTTTCATCCTTCTACTTTATTTGTGCTAGAGGTGTTGGGTCGAGTGGTGTGTCTTCCTCGCCTTCTTCACCTCCGGCCGCTTCAAGGAGGGATCCCCTGGTATCTACCATGCAAACCCCTGTTGAGTCTCCCAACAAATCATCTTCATTGGGATCAAAGCTGATCTTCTAATCATCAGACCTATCATATCCTAAGATTTCTTTCTTTTCTATGAGATAATGTGCTACTATGTTGTCTAGAGAATGATCAATCTTTATAAGTACAAATTACTTTGGCTAACCGGTGTGATCACTATCATGTAGTGAGAGGCACCATACCTCCCCTACAGAGAATCAACCCGTGAGGACTATACTCACCGGAAGAAATGCACCCCTAACTATCAACTATGTATGGGTGACACTTCTAGGAGGCTCTACCATCATGGGTGCAACTGGCTATCATCTTCTCCTCCGCAACTACGCAACCATTTCAATGTCCCGCATATACGGTGGTGTGAAGGGATGACCAATATGCTTGGGGTCGCCATTTTTCGCACTACTGGGCAAGGTCAAGCAGAGAGCTCACCTCACCACAAGAGGCGGTGTAGATGGAATGAGATCCTTGTCCACTACCAGATCACCAACGGGTCCTCTTCTCCTGATGTGGCCTTCATGGCCTGCTAAACCGAGATGCCAAACATGAGATATGGACGGGGGGGGTAGAGCAGTGGTGGAGACACCACCAACTCTCTCGCAGGGCCTCTTCCCATGATGGGTAGTCCCCATAAGCGAATATTGTAGTATGATCGACGGGGTAGCACCAATCGAAAATCAATGAGTGCAAGGGCCACTAATCGACTAAACCTCGCCTCCCTCAAGTGATGAATCTAAGTGGCCCTTTTCTTAAGATGCTTCCCACACTTCGAGAATAACAAATCAAGTTAAATTAAGCCCTGCATGATCATCCGAGTTCCCAACTTGGCATAATTGAATGGTGCATATGACCTCCTACCTTAACCGACGGGATGAAATCAAATCACCGTGGAGGTGAAGGTGGGATCCTCCCGCATCCACTTTGTCGGACCTAGGAGAGGATGGAATGGGTTCAGAAGCTGGGGAAATCAAAGTGGGAAACTCCTCAATTGATCTGTAGCTCCATCTCCTCATGCAGTATGGTACCGCTTTTATCATAGTTTTGTTCTTCTCCAGTCTTGGTAGGGTGAGTGGAGTAAGAGCTAGACCCAACCTTAAAAGTGGAGAGACAATGGATCGAGCCTTACCCTTTGAGGTGCTAATGATTGGGTGCCCTCCTGGCAACACGAGAAATAAGCAGCACTGCACATACACTAATATGTCGCCATAGGAACCACCACTACCTTCCTCTTCAGTGAGGGAATATCAGAGTCCGAGGCCATATCAATCTAAATGGCTTCTACCCACATGCTTTACTAATAGTGGTGAGGGGAGTGCCCTCATAGTAATCCTCCTCTCAAACCTCATCCAAAATGAATGAGGTGGGTGTAATCGAGGGAAGGCACCTGATCTAGGGCCAACTCCATCCCATGGGGAAAGGTAAACACATACTTGGGTGCTTCCATTTCTGTCAACTAGAAACTGAAACTGTACTTAAATTGAAACTATCGTTAAATGAGAGTCTCAAATGTTGAAAATAAACTTGAATCGATTTCAGAGATTTTAAATTCAAATTTTAGAAATTGAACCCACACTCAACATCTTAAAGTGTTAAGTGCTCAAATGGATTTAGAATAGATATTGAAGTTTGATTGGAAAGAGGAATTTAAGATGTAGAATCCATTTTCAACAAATTTGGGTATATTGAGAATGTTCAAATATTTTTGAAGAGATGTTTCCATAGGTTCATATTTGAATTTCAATTTTTTTATTTGGTGACCCTTCATTTAACAAATTTGAGTATAAAGTAAAGGTCAATTTGCTTTTGTTTTGGATTTGTGATTTTGAATTTGTTCACTTAGCAAATTTGAATGCTAAGTGAGGTGTTTGAAAATAATTGTTTTTTTTTTTTTTTCTTTGTTTGTTTTATTTTGTGAATCTTTTGTGATTTGAAAATGGAATCCTTATTTAGGAAATTTGGGTATGCTAAAACAAAAGGTTTTTGGAAAATTGACTTAGCAAATTTGAGTATGCTAAGGGAATCCTAATGTGTTTCTTTTGATTTTGATTTGATTTAAAAAAAGGATCTTCAGCAAATTTATGTATGCTAAGGAAAGTCCTAATGTGTTTCTTTTGATTTTAATTTGAAAGGTAGATCCTTAGCAAACTTGGGTATGCTAAGGAAAACCTATGTGTTTCTTTTGATTTTTTTGATTTGAAAATAGGATTCTTAGCAAATTTAGGTATGCTAAGAAAATCCTAATGATTTTCTTTTGAAGATTTTGATTTTGAAAAGGAGACTTCACTTAGTAAATATGGTATACTAAAATGAAGTTCCAAATGTGTTTTGAAAATTTTGTGAAATGGAGATTTGCTTAGCAAATTTGAGTATGCTAAATGAAATTCCAAAGGTGTGTTTCAAATTTTGTTTTGAAAAGGGAGACTTTTTTAGCAAATATGGTATGCTAAATGAAGTTCCAAATGTATTTTGCAAAATTTTGTTTTTATTGATTTTGAAAAGAGAGATTTCCATTTAACAAATTTGGGTATGTGAGATGGAAATCAATTTTGAAAGAGGAAACCTCAACTTAATCATATATGGAATATGTTAAGGATTTCAAAATAATGTCATTTATTTAAATGAAATTCATTCAAGTATATTGAATGGAGATGTTCATATGTGCTTTGGAAAATTTATTTTGATTTTGTTTGAAAGTGAAACATCCATTCAATAAAAGTGGGTATATTGAATGGAGAGGTTCATATGTGCTTTTGGAAAATTTTTTGATTTTGTTTGAAATGAAACATCCATTCAATAAATGTGGGTATATTGAATGGAGAGGTTTCATATGTGCTTTTGAAAAATTTATTTCTGATTTAGTCTAGAAAGGTGAAAGTTCCAACTTAACACATGTGGAATGTGTTGAATGGCATTTCAAAGTTGTAATAATTTTTTTTGTTTGAAGATATAACATCCATTCAACACATTTGAATGTATTGAATGGATAAACCCATCTTCAAATTTTGTACTTTTGAAAACATGATTGTTGAAATTTTTTTTGAAAATGAGGTCTTTACCAAAATGAATTGAGTGAAGAAGCTCATTTGTGGTTTTAGAAAATGTGATTGTTGGAATCTTATTTTGTAATGATGATCCTACATATAACAATCATGAAGATTGTTAAATGAAGGTGATTTAGAAAGTTTTTGTGCAAAACATTTTATTATGTGCATTTTTGAAAGAGTGCTTTTTGAAAAGCAAGATTTTTATGAAGGATTTATTATGTCTTTATTATTTTAGAATGAACCTTTCCTTACCATAAAATGGTAAGGAGGAAGTCTTTAAATATTTTCTTTTATTAGATTTTATTTTCACCCATTGAGAACCAACGGGGTTTTAAGACCAACAAGGTGAGGTCCTAAAACCTAAAGATGTTGGCTTGCTTAAGGATGAAATAAGCTAAGTGCCAATGGAAAGAAAGATAGTCTTGGATTCATACAAAAGTACAAACCCACTATCGATACTTGAAAATGATCATTTACCAAAGATGGAGAGAGGAACCATCTCCAGTGGAGTCGCCAGAAAAATCCATGGTGAAATATTTTCATATCTAAGAGGTATACTTCCATCTTCAATCTATGTGGATATAATAAAAAATAGAAATATACTCTTTTTGCATTTGGACACTATGTAGATCAAGATGTTCTTTAGGGTGATCGGTGACATTGAGGAGAGGTGTACTATCTGAAGATAGAAGTCACCACCCTGGACCTAATCACCTCAATAAGGACTCCTAAGAACAATGGGTCAGATATGTACCGAGATTCTTCCCTACTTACATGGAAAAGAAAAAAGGGTTTATTTTAACCTAGTTCATTAAGTTCGGGAAAGCCCCTATAGTTAATTACATCCTAAGGAAGGGATTCTTAGAATACTCGAAGGTAAATGATCATTATCTCCAAAGATTTCAATAGGTAGGACTATCAATCCATTAGTTTATTTTAGAGATCATCAAAGCCAAAAGAAAGATAAGTAGGAGATGCTCATGATGCTAGGAAACCTAGCATATCTCAAACTATCCTATTATTTGGGCTTTACATTTTTGAAATTGAATTAATTTGTTTGAGTTGATATTTTATTAGAATTTAGGCTTATAATTCCATAATACAAGGTTATGGAAATGCCTAAGAGGTGAGGATTTATACTCATGGCCCATAAAGGGAAGTAGCAACCACTGAACCTAAATCTAGGGAGCTTTGAGGGCCAAAAGCATGACCTAAATCTAAGAAAAATGGGTATTTGGTTTACCTCCATTAGAGAGGGTAAACCACCCGACTGCTTGGACTTACAACCGCCTCAGGGTGGCCACCAGCTAACTCCTCCTACAATTTTAAATTCATGTAGGAAAGTCATATGCTTTATGTAAGATAGCTAAGCTGTTATTTATTTAGAAAGAGACTAAGTCCTTAAACTCATTTCCTAAGGGACTGGATCATGCAAGGGAAAAAAAATGACCTAGATCTAATGCAAATCATATTATTTTTTATTTTTATTTTTGGACAATCATTTGACTCGCTTATAGGATTCATATGCCTAATGCATGAGAAGTGAGATTATGGGCCAAAATTAGAGAAGGGGAGGTGTGTTTCCACCATGGCTCCTACAAGTCAAGCCAAGTTCTCTGGCAAAGGTGGAAGCCCTCCAATCAAGAGTGAAACAATATGCTTTTATGCATGATGTTATAAAAAAAATACTCATCCATTTAAGGGGTTGCTAATTCTTTTATCTTGATTTTTAGTTTTAGGTGAGATTATGAGTTGTTTATTTTTAATTTGAGTTGTTTAATGGTAGAAGATTTATTTTTCCCTAAGAACCTAATCATCATCTAGGCCATACATCAAGTAAGGAAGAAACTAGGAAAATATGCCATCTTAATGCACAAGCTAAACAAAACATCAAATAATTTATAATGCTAACGCAAAAGAATAAAAGGCCATTTGTGGTCGGGCACCACTGCACAAACCCAAAAAAAACAAATTTGCCGAAGCTTTACCCTTATACAACCTAGATTACAAATGAATTAATTTACAATCAAGTAAGGAATTCATGTTATGGGGTCTTCATTCTTCATTTCTTCTTCTTCTTTCTTCTTTCTTCTTCTTTCTTTCTTCTTCTTCTTCTTCGCCCATCCATTGATGGTTGGAATGTGGATGTTTTAAAGGTTTCACATGGTACATAAGATGAGATGACCAATGCTCATCCTAATCCCCATAACAATCATTCCAAAACCTTAATTGCAATAAATTACATGAAATGGAAAAGTAAATCTAACTAACACCTGCAAAAATAGAGATTAGCTAAATAAACCATACAAATCCCAAGCATGTATATTGGACTTAGCACCCCACACATGAATAACCAAGTCCACCTGGCCTACTAGATTATGCTTAGGAGTATAAACACCTGCATAACAAAAGAAGTTATATTTTATTATTACACCCCTTAAGCACAATCCCGAAAATAATGATTAGACTAAATCATCCTACCATTCATTCTAATGCACATTCACCCTAATATAGACTAAAACAAAAAACATCACAAAATAAAGAAAACATCAAACCATGCACCACCTAACCTAAATCTAGAAGTGGTGACTTAGTCTAATGTGTGCTTTAGAAGGTTTGTGTGTGGTATGTTTAGCTATGGCTTTAAGATTTTTTAAGTGTGAAGATGTTCAACTTAGATGGGTGGTTTCATTTAAGTAGTTGATTTGGATTGATTTTATTTGATGATTTTGTTTGGTTTAGATGAACCTTTAATTACTAAAGGTTGTAAAGAGAGGGAAAAGAGAAGAGAACTTCTCTTTCCTTCCCTACCTTAAGTAATTTCTAAAGTAGATTCATGTTTAGTTTTGTTTAGTGAATGTCTCATTATATGTTTTAATTAATCCTAAGTTTAGATCAACTCTAAACAAACCTATTCAAAAATAAAGGTATTTTAAGATTAAGTAAAGTGAATTAATATCACAAAACACACATCACTTCATTTCTTTCCCAATATGTATAACATGCATATGAATGGATCCTAAGCATATCTATACATACAAATGGGAATGTTTAGCATACTTTATGATGAATGCTAAGTGAGTTACTTAAGAAAAATTGAATGCTTTATGATGCATGATTTCTATTAAGTAGAAAAGAGTTTTCTATCCATTTTTCACATACACATGTATGTATGAAAGGCATAAGTGAGTACAATGCCATTAGCACCAAGGGTGTACAAGACCTACTTAAGGCTACTTAAAGCCTAACCCCTTGTCTAGACTAATATACCACTTTCCTTAAATACAAGTATATATATATAAAAGAAATGAGTGGAAAAGAAAGATGCAAAAGTTTGTATTTGTTTGTTTGATTTGTTTATGCAATTTATATGTGTAAGTATGGATGTCCTTCTTAAGTAGCATAAGAATGAATAGAATGGAGTTATGCAAGTGTTATGTTCTTTTCAAATGAACTATACACTTTGCCAAATCCTATTCAAAACTATGCTAAAAGAAAAGAGAAGGAAAAGTACACTATATCTTCATATTTATATCCACATGCAAGCTTATAAATAATTATAAGGAGCACACTTTCAGTTTTGATGTTTGATTTATAGATTTTGAAAATAGTTTTGGATTTAGTAGTGATAATACCATTCATATTTTTACTTTAGCCAAAACATGCAATTTGACATAAAGAAAACATCTCATTTTTAATTTGATTTTAGAAAACATGAATGCATGAAATTCATATGACATACAAATTTAGCATGTTAGAAAGAACTAAAGTGATGAAAGCATGTAAATACATTCACCCTAATTAATTCCTAAAGACAATCTTATGAAATAAGAAAGTTTAAAGCAAGTCAAGTTATTTTTAAAGAAGGTTTGATTTTGTTTTGAGTTTGATTTAATTTAGAAATGTGAGTGAGTTTGTTGCTCTTAACCCATTCCACATTTTGTTGATTTAGTTTGTTCTTAGGATTATTAGATGATTTTTATATTTACTTAGGTTAAGGTATGAATTAAGTGTGTTAATTATCTCCTACCAATCTATACTTAATCAAATAATTATGAGCCAATGATATGACATAAAACCACATAAGGAATTTAAATCAATGCAAGGAAAGAAAGGTACCTAATGCAATTGGCTCATGATTAATGATTATTAAACTAAGGGGTTTAATTTAAGTACTTTCATAACCCTCACACACATGTGAGGGATTTTGATTTCCTTAATGTACTTAAGTTCTGAACACCCAAGCATCTACCCAAGATAGATTAGTTAAGTTCTAGAAAGTTTTAAAATTTTATGAGATTAATTAAGGGTAATAGTGAATTGACCCTTAATTAAGGTTGGATTGAAAAGAGGGGTTTAAGAATATCTAAGGAAAGTATCCCAAAATTATTCTCAAATCTCATATTCACTTAATAAAACTTAATTGACAAATTATACCAAAGCTTAATTACATTAAGGAGTGATTAAGGAATGAGCAAATTCCTTTAATTAAACCACCAATAAATCCCAAGAAAATTAGGGAGGCAGAAGTCATCCCACCAATTATGCACAAGAAGTTTAAGATAAATGTGGAGTAATTAGAGGGTAAGCAAAATAACATTCCCAATAAAACCCAAATCTAGAGAAAAGCAATGTTCAAAATCCATTGAAATCATTTTTAAAATATTCTATATTCAATTTTCTATCCAATGAAATTTATGTCATATTTGTTTGATTTTTCTAGGCTTATATATGAATTTTGGAATTTTCCATGATTAATTAGGTGATTTAATAGCCTAATTAAATATTTAATCTCATCGCACCATGGACTATGAGGCATGCTTTCCACATGTGGATGGAAAGATTTAATATTAAAGTTGTCACATCATAGCAGATCGCACGGCAGGCTTTGATCAAGGATCGATGATTAAGGTTAAAGTTCTAATGGATGAAACATGGGATCCTATGTCTTAATCAGCCATCCATCCAAAAATGGATGGATGGCTTATGATCCTTCCCTATATTTCCCATGGGAGAGACATCCATCATATTGGATGATCCGAGCTCATTGAGATTGATCCCAAAACTTACCCACACCATATAAAGGCAAACACATCCAATGGCTAGAATTTCATGGGATGAAAATCCACTTCACAAAGCTCCAAATTGAAATTGTGCTTTAATGGCTAACCTGAGGTGATCACCTTGATTCCCTGGAGAAGCTTCATGTAGTGGAGATGAAGCTTTGTTGAGAGTTTGAGGTCTTGAGATTGGGTAGATCCTTCTAGGGCCAACCACACCTTGACTTGAGCTCGCCTTGATCAAGGTAGCACCTCCTTGCCTTGAGCTTGGATTATGGCTGAAGTTTGATCCCCCATGAAGCTTGTAAGAGGAATTGGGTTGATTTAAAGTGTGAGTAAGTTTGATTTTGAGTGGAGCTCCTATTTTCAATCTATGAAAATTGAGAAAATGAAAATGGGAATTGCTTGAGAGAGCTTGGGAGGTCGGGAAATGACTTCGCTCTTGCTCAATCAATTAGGGACTCATGGAATGAATTCAAATTAGGGGAGTATACCTCCTTGAGCAATCAAACAATGCTTCTCCTTCCATTTTGATCCACCACCACCTTGAGTGGGTTTGTTAGGCCATTTAGGTGTCCTTACAGGCCAGAGGAGTGAGAAGTGGAGCTTGCATGTGCTTAAATCAAGTGGAGGGATTCCATGTGCTTAATTTCATGCAAGTGGTCAATTTTAGCCTTAGTTAGGTTGACTAAACCCATTGGGTTGGTGCACCACACTCCTAATGTTCACTTGATCCACCAAGAGGGTGTCAAGTGGTTATGGAGAGGATTTGACCAAATTCAAGTGGATTTGGCCAAAATTTACCCTTGACCTAGGAGTAAAATGGTCATTTGACCTTTATTTCAATTTGAATATGTTTGGTATGTTTGAAAATGGGTTACAAGTTTCATTGAATTTGGAGTTGGTTTGATGTGATTTGGCTCATGTTGACCCATTTAGGTCAAATGGGTCAACTTGGGTCAAGTTGACCAATTAGTCAAATTGGGTCAAACCAAGGGTTGGGTCAAGTATATATTACCATTTGAAATGTTTTGGTGGCTTTGGTTTGATTTAATTTGGTTTAGGTTTGAATTTGGTTCAAATTAGTTCATTTAGGTCAAATGGGTCAAGTTGACCAATTTGACTCATTTGACTTATTTGGGCTAGATCATGGGTTGGTTTATGTTTCATTGGTCATATGAAAAGGATTGGTATCTTTATTTCCAATCAATTTGGTTTATATTTGAGTTTTCAATTTGACCTTTTAGTCAAGTTGGGTTCATGGTCAATTGGGCTAGTAGTTAGTTAGACAATTTGAGGCTTTGTTCAACAAGTGATTTGGAAATGAACTTGACCCATTGGTTTCAATCAATTTAATCTTAGATCATGTTTTGACACATTTTGACTTTTTAGGTCAAGTTGTCAACTTGGGTCAAGTGGCCAATCTAGGTTAGGCTCAAATGTTGACTTGGTTTCAAACATTGATCATGAATGAGTTTTGATCAATGGTTTCAATCAATTTGGCCTATAGTGGATTTTGGCTATGTTGAGTTTCATTTTGGCTAAGTGTTGACTTAAGTTTGACTTGGTTTGACCCAATTTGAGTGATTGATCATCTCAAGATGATTGTTGATCATGATGAGAGGCTTAGGTAGGCTTTGTTCAATCCAATTTGGTCGGACTAGAATTTGGCTCATAACGGTACTTTAGATCACTTTGGGTCAAGTGAGCCTAAGTGGGTCAAATGGCTTGGTCAAAGCTTGATTTGAGTTTGATTGAACTCACATATGGACTTATGACTGAAATATAATCCATTTGTAAAGATTTGAAGTCAAATGGGTTTTGATTCATTTGACAATTTCAAGTTCAAAGGGTGAACATGAGTTTGATTGAGTTTGATTTTTTGAATTGAGTTTTGCTAAGTAATTGAAGTTTGTATTTATATTTGATTCATGATTGAAGGATTGATTGAATCATAAAAAAATCAACAGTTTAGCTTGATTTGAAATTGATTTGGCTAAGTTCAAGAGTTTGACTTGAAAGGCTTATGTTGAATTTTGATTGAATTTGAGTTTGATTTTTTGAGTTGGTTTTGGTTGTTTAAATTTATATTTCATTTATATATGTGAATATAAATGAGAATATAAATAGGTTATGAGAAAATTTCATCAATTTGAAGTGATTTGAATTTGATTTGGGCTAAGTCCTTAAGAGGGAATCAAAGGACTTGGGAAAGATTTTGGATTTGATTTTGGAATTTAGTTTGATTTATTTGAATTTATATTTCATTTATATATGTGAATATATATGAGAATATAAATGGTTGTGAGAAAATTTCATGAATTTGAAGTGTTTGATTTGATTTGGGCTAAGTCCTTAAGAGGAATCAAAGGACTTGGGGAAATATTTATAAAATCTCAAACATGGGCTTCAATCATTTGGAATTGATCATGGATTTCAATCATTTGGAATTGATTTTAGTTTGGAGGAAATCAATTAGATTTGGAGAAAATCAATTGGGAATTGATTTGAGTTTTACTGAAAGAAGGAAGTGAGGAATGTGGTTCAAGCTATAGGGTAGCCAAATTTTACACCCTAAGGCATGACCTATTCTTATGGCTAACTCTTCTAAGTCTCTAGGCTAGTTGAGTGTCCACCTAATCACTAGATGTGTCTTAAGACCAAGGAACCCTAAAGTCTAAGAGAAGTTCTATGTCTAAGATGGAGGGGTTGAGAGCTCATTCTAAAAATGAGGTGAGTAATGTGTCACCCCAATGGTCTTTCCGCTGAGGTTGTAAGTTTGCTATGCTTTCCTTTCTTTACTTGGCCACTACACCCACAAGCACCTTGTTAGTTTGGTAGGCCTTAATGCATGGCCTATACTTCATGTTGGCTTTGTTTAAGAGGATGTTGGTTTCTTGTATAGCTTTATGCAATGACAATAAAATATTTGAAGTTTAGGATAAGTCCCCAAGTGCTCTCTCCTCACCGCCAAGTCCGTCCATTCCTTGGTTACCCGCTTAGTAGTTCTAGGTTAGATAGCATCTATTCCACCAATGATAATTATCTGATAATCGCCACTTTGAAAGTTATAAGCTTACATGCTTTCCTTCCAGATTGATCTGCACACCGCACCTTAGGTTGGTTCGCTCTTACTATGCTAATGGATACCACTCATGTCGATGGATACACCTTAGTTGGTTGGTTCTCACACCGAGATACACCACTCATGGTGATGTAAGTCGCTATGCTTTCTGAGTTATCCACCACACACCTATAGGCTTTTATGAGATAAGATCTCCCAAAAGGTTTAGGGTTTAGGGTTTAGGGTTAAGTTTAGGTTGGTTTAGATTAAGGTTTTGTGGTTTAGGGTTTAGCTTTAGGATTTTAAGGTTTAAGGTTTAATGCTTTTAAGGTTTATTTAGGTTTTTAGGTCTGGGTTCATGTTTTAGTTTAAGTTTGTTTTGTGTTTTTTTTAATACATAAAAATTTATTCAACATTTCTTCTTTTGATTTCATCAACCAAGTAACAAACCAAGTTTTCTAAGACAAGTGACAAAAAAGATAAAAATAAGCACATAGCAAATCAAAACCCTAGAAAACTAGAACTGCTCTCTACTATAAAAACATAGTTCCATAAGTACCGTGATCGATCACCATCCTTCAATTTCTTCCCATTAGAACCACCCCAGCCTCTCGAGTAATCACCATCATGTCACCATCCTTCAGCCACCATGGTCAGAATTCTATTGCTCCTGCCTCCATAACCTCCACTACTTTGACCACCACCTCCATATCCAGCAGGACCACTAGATCCCACACCATTGATAATTTTTCCTCCATGATCTGATCAAAGATTGATGGTGATGTTCTGCCATCAAAGTTCTACCCATTCTGGGTTTATGTTCACATTTTAGGGTTTAAGTTTATTTTTAATTTATTTAGTTCTAGGTTTACATTTTGGTAGGTTTAGGTTGTGTTTGTTTTCTTCTTTTTGTGGTTTAGTTTTTTAGTGGCCTAGGCCCAGGTCAGGTGGCCCAGGAAGGCCTAGAGTATCATGATAGGGTAGATCGCCTGTGCTCAGCCTGTGGCTGTGGTTAAAGTGGCTCAGGATCAGTTGCCTGGCCTCAGCCACAAGTGCAGGTCTTTGTACTCAGGTATAAGATCTGGGATGGCTCAGTGGCCTAGGCTCAGTGGCCCAGGCAGGGCTCATATTGGCTCAGTATTCATGTAGGGCCTCAGCCTCTTTGGCTCAGTGGCTCAGTGTCACTTGTGGTCCACTCTAGTGGCTTAGTTTTCTTTCCAAAATTAAAACCCAGAAGATCAGATCTTCATTTTAACATTAAGTTTATTTTATTTATTTTATTTTATTTTATTTTTACATTTTAAGTTTATTTTTTATTTTTTAATTTAGTTTATTTATTTTAAGTTTATTTATTTTAGTTTAGTTTTCTATTTTAGTTTATTTTTTTAAGTAATTTAGCTTATGCAAAATTTTATTTTAGCTTTATTTTATTTTTTAGTTTTAGGTTTTAATTTATTTTTAAGTTTAATCATTTTTTCCAGTTTAGCTATGTATTTATTTTATTCTTTAGGTTTTATTTTTTAAATTTAGGTTTATTTTAGTTTATTTTATTTTATATTTTAAATAGGTTTAGGTTTAGCTATTTTAGATTTAGATTTTTTATTTTAGTTAGTTTATTTATTTTAGTTTAGTTTATCTTTCCTTTTATTTTGTTTTATTATATTTTATTTTAGTTAATTTCTTTAAGTCAGCATTATTTATTTTTTATTTATTTAGTTTAGATTTATTTAGCATTTATTTATTATTTAGGTTTATTTTATCTTTTATCTTATGCTAGTTTTATTTATTTTAGTTTATCTAGGTATTTTATCTTATCATTTTAGTCTTGTTTATATCTAGAATATTTCTTTTATCTTATCTATCTTTTATTGAACAGCTATTAGGTTTTTTATCTTATCTTTATCTTTGATATTTTATTTTATCATTTTTATTTATATAATTTACTCATCTTTGCCTTGTATTATAACCTATGATTAGGTCATTTCCTAGTATCAGTATATCCACCTGTATTTTAGGTCTTTATTTTGTTAATTATTTGGCCTGTATAGGCCAGGGCTAACCTCATTTTAGTATAGTGTAGCTATAGTGATCTCAGGGCTCACTTTGGCTCAGTGGAATGCATAAATATGTGGCTCTCAGTTACAAATAGTGGCCTTAATTCATATATTATATTAGTGTATATTAGGATAGGAAAATGAGGATATTTAAAATCAAGCAAACCCAGTATGTATAAATCCAGTTTATTTTATCTATTAGTATTTTATTTAATATTTTAGGTTTTTTTAATTTTTCTTTTGTTTATTATTTATTTCTTTTTATCTTTAGTATTTATTAGTATGGAAATTAGTTATTTTATCTTATTTCTTTTAGTTTAGGTCTTTAGTTTTATTTTAAGTTTATGTTTTAATTTTAAAATTTTTTTAGGTTTAGTCTTTTTATTTTTGATTTATTTATTTATCTTTAGTTATAGCTATTTTATATTTTATCTTATTTAGTTATTTTTTAGTTATTTTAGTTTAGGTTTAGTTTATTTATCTTTAGCTTTGTTTTTTTTTTTCATTTTAGGATCATTTCTTTATTTTTCAATATTTTTTAGTTTTATTTTATTTTCTTTTATCTTTACATCTATTTTATTTTTTAGTTTACCCATAGACCTATTTTATTTATTTTAGCTTTATCATTTATCTTTATCATACTTATCTTTATCTTATCATTTATTTGGCCTATAGTTAGGTTTATCTTTATCACTGGCTCAGGCCTTTATCTTATTATAGTCTATCTATTTCAGCCTCAGTGGCCTTTGTACCTGTCAGCCCAGGAATAGCCCAGTGATCAGTGGTCATGTGTGGTCATTTGCCCAGGGATAGGGAATTGAGCCTGGGTCACTTATAATCACTTATGGCCCAGATCAGGATCTGGGCCTCAATTATCAGTGCCTATCAGGTAGCCTTGGCTCATGGCATGGCCCAGCCCATTTGGCCCACAAGTGGCTTTGATCCCAGTGGCTCAAACTAGGCCTAGATCATGGCTCATCTCTGTGGCTCAGTATCAGTAAATCTCTGGTCCTTTAAAAAAATCAAGCAAACCAAGTAGTTATTTCTATTTTAGATATTTTTTATTTATCTTTAGACATTATTTTATCTTTACATTTATTTTAATTTATTTAATTAGTTTATTTATTTTTTTATTTATCTTTGCTTTTTTATCTTTAGAATGATGCTGTTTCATGTTTATTTTTAGTGAGTCTTTATTATTTATTTTCTTTAGCCTATTATTTTATTTTTTTTAGGTTTAGCCTAGATTATTTTACATTTATTTAGATTTTAGTTTATCTTACTTATTTACCATTAAGTAGCTCCTTATCTAAGCAAGAAAATTTTTTTATCTTTTAGTTATCTTAGTTTAGTTTAGATTATTTATTTTATTTTCCTAAGCTCTTTCTGAGTAGATTAGGCCTTTATTAAATGCATTTTAGTTCATTTTATGTTTATCTTTTTGTTTAGTTTTATTAAGCCATTTTATTTTATTTTCTTAATTATTTCTTTATTTTATATTTAGTTTTATTCATTTATTTTATTTTTTTATTTATCTTTTTAGTTTTAGCTTTATTTTTTATTTTCCTATTTTAATCTTATTCCTTTTATTAATCTCTTGATCATCTTTAGCTTTAGTTTTATCTTTTATCTTTATTTTATTTATCTTTATTTTAGCTCAGTTCATATTTATCTTGGTTTATCTAGCCCAGCTCAGTGCTCAATTTGGCCTGTATTTCAGATAGAGTGGCCTAGGTCTTTCTCAACCAGTGGCTCAGTGGTTTGTGGTCTTAGGCCCAGGCCCAGGGCCCAGGCTGTCCCAGGGCCCAGGTGGAACATCATGGCCCATGTACATAAGTGATAGGCCTGGGCCAGTGGCAGGGCCTGACAGGGTCTGAGGTCTGTGGCTCAGGCAATATGACCTCACATGTGCCTAGAGCCCTGAGCTCAGTGGGCCTCAGGGCTCAGCTAGGGCCTAGACTCAGGGCAGAGGATCAGGGAGGCCTGAGGGCCTTTGTTGCACAGATTAACTCAGCCCAGGCCCAGATAGAGTACTCAGTGGCCTAGGGCTCATAAGGGCCTAGCCTGCGGGTCTGTCTTTAAAACCAATATTATTTAGCATTACAATTAGATCCATTTTATTTATTTATTTATTTATTTATTAACATTTATCTAAGTTTCATTAGGTTTTATCTTTATTTGTGGTAGTATTATTTTTGGTTATTTCTTTATTATTTTTGGTATGTTATTTTGTCAGTAGTAAGTTTATTATTTATTATTCAGTTTAGATTTTATTTTAGGATCATTAATTTTTAATCTTTTTAGGCATATTTATTTTAGTTATTTTATCTTAGTTTAGGTAGTCACTTCTTTTGGCAGTTTTATTTTTTTATCTTTAGTAATTATTTTATCTTATTTTAGTAGTTATTTCATCATTTTATTTTAGGTCTTATTTTAGATTCTATTTAGTTTTACTTCACTCTTTATTTTATCTATTTTCATTTTATCTTTATTTTCTTTATTTAGTTTATTATCTTATTATTTTTAACATTTCATGTGGGAGCTCAGGATTTTAGCTTCCCTATTATTCATTTACTCAGCCTTTAACTTTTATCATGTCTTATTTTAGCTCAGCTCTTTACATGATAGCTAGTGGCTCAGGGCTTTGGCCTAGTCATGGCCTTTGTTTTATTCTTTTATTTTATTTTATTTTTATTTTATTTCATTGTTTTTAATTATTTCACTTCGGCCAGTGGCTTCCTCAGTTTGTGGTTTCTTTCAAGGCTCAGTGCCTTCTCAGTGATCAGGCCTTCAGTGGTCAGGCTGTCCTAGGGCCTATTGCTAGTGGATTACAAGTGATCAGTCAGGCCTAGTCTTTAGGCTTAATCCTTAATTTAAGACTCCACTTAGTGGTTTTATTTTTAATTAAAAATCCAAGGTATGCCATTTAATGATTTTTCTTTCATTTTCTTTATCTATTTTAATTTTATTTTTTTAGTTATTTATTTAGTCATTTATTTTAGGCTTCATTTATTTTGGTTTTTTTATCTTTTACTTAGCCTATAGTTTCTAATTTTATATTCTTTATTTATTTTAGTTTTTATTTTATTTTAGCTTTCTTTATTCTATTTTAGGTCCATATTCTTGCTCTATTTTATTTATTATTAAGTTTAGGTATTTTACATAGGTATTATCTTTTATTCTTTTTTTACTTAGTTTATTCTTTATTTTATTTCTATTTTCTTTCTTTTAGTTTTCTATTATTTATTATTTTATCATTTATTATATTTATTTATTTCATTATTTTACCTTGATTTTAGCTTAGTTTTATCTTTATCTTATTTATCTTTTATCCGTTCTCTTCTTTATCATTCCTTTCTTTAGTTTTATTTAGCTTAGGTTTTAGTTTAGTGGTTTAAGATTAGGGCCTGTCAGGGTTAGGCCTGGGTGGTCAGGTGGAGCCAGTGGCTCAGTAGGCCCAGCCTGTGGCTCAGGCCAGTCTCATGCTCAGAGGGCCCAGTGGCCTAGGGCCTGGGTGGCTCAAGCCAGCTCAGCCAGGGTCAGGGCCACGCCCAGGGCCTAGTCTTGGCCTTGGGGGCTCAGAAGCCTTTTGGGATCTGCAGGCCTGAGGGCCTAGGGTCAGGCCTAGAGCTCAGTGGTCTGCTTTATGATTTTCTTTAAGCAAACCATTTTAGCCTTCTATTATTTTATTTATTCTATATATTTATGTTTATTTATTATTTTATTTAGTATATTCTGTTTAAGCATCTTTAGATGAGGTCAGATGCCATTTTAGTAGTTTTATTTTATTTTATTAGTTTAGAGGTGGGAAGTTTATATTTTTAGCTCTATTTTATCTTATTTAGTTAATTTTAGTTTAGACAATATTTATTTTACTTTATTTATAGTATTTATTTTGGTTTAGGTTATTTATTATTTATTTATTTAGTTTTTTGTTATTTTAGATTTTATTAGTATTTTTTTAGGTTTTGTCTAGGTTTATTTTTAGGTTTAGATTTTGATTTAGATTTTATTTTAGTATTTTAGGTTTATTTTATTTTTTATTACGCTTAGTTTTATTTTTATGTTTTATTTGTTTATTTTATTTTAAATATAGTTTAGGTTTTATTTATTTTATTATACTTTAGTTTTATTTTTATTTTAACTTATTTTACGCTTAGAGTTTGGTATAGTTTAGGTTTTATTTTATTTTTTATTTAGTTTAGATTTTATTTTATTTTATTTTAGTTTTAGTTCAGTGGTCAGGTTTAGGTCAGTGGATGATTGGGGTGGCCTAGTGGTAGTGGAGTTTTGTTAAATGTTTATGGCAGTAGGGTCTGAGGTTTGTGTTTATTTCTTTTAAATAAATTAGATTAATTTAATTTATTTTATATTTATTTTATTTTATTTATTTTATTTTTATTTTAGTTTATTTAATTAGTTTGTTTATTTTTTATTTTATTTTTTTTTTAGTTTTATTTAGTTTAGTTTATTTTTTTTTTTTAGTATTATTTTATTTTGTTTTTTTTTGAGTTTTAATTTCTATTTTAGTTTAGTTAGGTTTTAATTTATTTTTTTTAGGTTTGTGTTTTAGGTTTTATTTTTTTATTTTTAGGTTTTATTTTTTTTTAGTTTAGTTTTATTTTAGTTTATTATCTTATTTATTTTGGCCTAGTTTATTTATTTTAAGTTTTATGTTTTATTTATTTTAGTTTATATTTTATATTTTATTTATTTTAGTTTTTTTTTAAATTTAGTTTTAGGATTTTATTTTATTTGTTTTAAGTTTTATTTTAGATTTATTTTTTTAGGTTTCATTTAATTTATTTTATTTTATTTTTTTTAGTATATTTATTTTAGTTTAGTTTTAAGTTTTATTTATTTTATTTTATTTTTTATTTTATTTATTTTATTTTTTTAGTAGTTAGTTAGTTTTTTTATTTATCTTATTTTTTTTTTTTTTTTAGTAGATCTTGGTTTTAAGTTTTTTGTTTTGAGTAGTTCAGAGTTTGGTGTTTTTGTGCTTTCATGGTCTGGGATCAGGGTTTAGGGTTCTTTTTAAAAAAAATTAAGTAAAACCGACAGTTTATATTTATTTATTTTATTTACATTTTATTTAGCTTCATTTGATTCTTTTTTTATTTATGTTTTCTTTTTTTTTATTTAGTTTAGTTAATCATTTTAGGTTTATTTATCTTAGTTTATTTTTGTAGTTTAGTTTATAGCTCTTTTTTTTGGGCTCTTATTTTATTTCAGTTCTAAGCTTTTATTTTATATTTTAGATTTCAGTTATTATTTTGTTTTATATTTTAGGTTTGAAGTTCTGTGTATTTTAGGTTTATTTTTTTTATTTTTAGCTTAGTAGTTTCAGGTTTATTTTACTTATTTTATTTTATTTAGTTTATGCTCTGTGATTTAGTTTTATTTTAAGCTTAGGTTTGGGATTTATTTATCTTTAGTTTAGTCAAGTTTAGGTTTATTTTATTTTGTTTATTTTCTTTTATTTTAGTTTGTGTATTTCTCTAGCCTAGGGTTTAAGTTTTATTTTTATATATATTTCTTCGTGCATAGTTCAGGTTTATGCTTCTTTTATTTATTTATTTTATTTTATTTTGGTTTATTTTATTTTTATTTTTACATTTAATTCCTTATTTTATTTTAGTTTTTATTCCAGTTTATTTTATTTTATTTAGTTTATTACATTCTTGAGCTCTGGTCTTTAGCTCATGTCTTAGCCTATCTTAATTTATCTTATTTAGGTCTAAGCCTATTTATTTATCTTATCTTGGCTTTTTTTGCCCAGGGTTTATAACCTTAGGTCTTAGTGGCCCAGGGCTCAGGTGTGGCCTGTTAGTGGCTCAGGCTTTCAGCCTCCAACACTAGGCCTTACAGTATTCCTGTGGCCCAGGTCAGCGATCCCTGTCCTGTACCCACCTGTATCTTGGGCCTGTCCAGAACCTGGGGCCCAGTGGAAGCCCAGTGGCCTTATTCTTTGGCGTGGGCCCAGTCAGGGCTCAGGGCTTGTGGCTCATGGTTTAGCATTTAAGATTTAGGGTGTTGGCCCAGCTTCTCGCTAGAGCCCAGTGGTTTCTGAGGTCCTGTTGGCGGCCTAGTGGCCCAGGCTCAGATCAGTGGTTTAGTCTGTGTCCAGATCTTGGATTCTGCCTAGGTTTTGGTTTTTTTGTTAACAAAGAACAAATTCATATTCAACATTTCTCTCTTTCTGATTTCATCAATCCCAGTAACACACCAAAGTTTTCTAAGAAGGACATAGATCATAAATGATAACGATAGAGCAAATAAAACCCTAGAAAACTAGAACTATTTCTATTATAAGGACGTCTCATTAAGCCAGATCTGGATTCGGCCATTCTTCTAGTTCCCATTAACCAATCACAGGCACCTGAGTAAGGGATCCAACCATCATGTGGTTTAGGTTTCTAGTCATAGGGTATTAGGGTTTAAGCCCAGTGGTTTGCGTTTGGGGGTTTAATCAGGGTTATTTGTATTTAGTGGTTTAGGTTAGGCAGTTTAAGGTTAGCTTGTGGTTTAGGGCTCTAGGCTTCACTCACCCAAGGTTTGTTTAGGGTTAGGGTTTAAGCGTCCCAACAATGACAGGTGGATCTGGCCCTGTGCCAGTGGTGGCCTGCAGGCCAAGGCTGGTCTGAGGCTCAGGTAGTGGCTCAGGGTTTAGTGGTTTAGGATTAGCTTTAGGATCTGCCAGAGCCTAGGTGGTCAGGCCTGTGGGCCCAGGCCCTACCTGGCTCACCAGGCTGCCAGTGGTTTAGCCTGCTCAGGCCTTTGTGGATTGTACCAGTGGCTCAGTGCCTCTGCCTTCCTGAATCAAAAACCAAGAGTTTCAGGTCATTCTTTTATTTAGTTTATTTTTATTTATTTTAGTTTATTTTATCTTTTATTTTCAGATCATTTTATTTTATTTTATTTTATTTAGGCCTTTATTTTTTATTCTTTATGGTTTATTTATTTTAATTGAGTTTATTTTTAAATTTTTTTTTTCATATTTATTTTTTTTATCTTATTTATTTAAGGTTTAGCCTTTAGGTTTTTATTTTATTTATTTTGATTTTATTTTTACAGTTTATTTTATTTTATTTTATTTACTTTATTTTAGTTTGGTTTATTTTAATGCTTAGGTTTAGGTTTTATTTATTTTAGTTTATTTTATCTTTACTCAGCTAGGTTTATTTTATATTATTTATTTTATTTTTATTTTAGGTTTAGGTTTTTTTAGTTTAAGGTTTTAAGTTTTATTTTATTTATTATTAGCCTTTTAATTTTAAGTTTTAATATGTTTGGGTTTTATTTAGTTTCTTTATTTTATTTTATTTTAGGTTTATTTTATTTTTACTTTTTAGATTTTATTTATTTTATCTTTTATTTTATTTCTATTTTATTTTATTTTATTTTTTATGCCTAGATTAGTTTTATTTTATCTTAAATCTTTATTTATTTTTAGGTTTATGTTTTGTTATATAATCTCCATATTTTAATCTTAATTCTAGCTTAGTAGGGTTCTTAGGTTTTAGGCTTTGTGCTTCAGTGGGCTCAGGCCTAGGGCTTTGGCCTAAGGCCTCAGGGTCAGGTTTGCCTGTAGGTCAGAGTTTGTAGACTCAGTGCCTAGGTTTTAGGATTTAAGGGTCAGCTTAGATTTTCTTTTAAATTAAGTTAACCTGAAATTTAGTTTATTTAGTTTTTTTTATTTTATTTTAGTTTTATTTTTATTTCTTTACAAATGTTTATTCATTTTATTTTAGTTTATTTATTTTATGTTTGTCTGGTTTATCAGTGTTTTATTTTAGTTTATTTTTAAGTTTAGTTTTATTTTCATTTTAGATTTAAGTTTCAGTTTTTTATTTCAGCCAGTTGGCTTTATTCTTGAGGATCCATTTTAAGTTAGTTTAGGTTATTTTAGTTTATTTTATTTTACTTAGTCTGTTTAGTTTAATTAGTTTTCAGGTTTTTTATTTTTATTTAGGATTAATATTTATTTTTTATCTTTAGGTTAAAGTTTTTTTAATTTGTCTAGGTTTATTTTTATTTATTTTTATTAATCTTTGGTTTATTTCAGTTTAGATTTTTTTTATTACATTATTTATTTATTTTATTTTATTTTTTATCTATCTATCTATTTTAATCTAGCCTAGCTTAGGTCATTATCTTATCTTATTTATCTTATTTACTTTGTGGCCTTAGGCTCATGCATAGGCTTTTATCTTTATTTACCCATCATCTTTACATGCCTCTTTATCTTTCTCCCTCAGGCCTTTCTAAATTTAGGCTCAGCCTATGTCTTTAGGCCCTGTGCCTTCAGGGCCCAAAGCCCAGCGCCCAGTGGCCCAGGGCTCAGCCCTCCTGCCTCTAGTGGCCCCAGGGCCTCCTTCAGCCTGGGTCTAGTGGCCTGCCAGTGGCTCAGCCCAGTGGCCCAGGTGGCCAGTGGCCCATTTAAATTTTAGGGTCAGGCCTGGGGCCCAGGCCTGTTAGGTCAGCTCAGGGCTAGCACTCAGTATTTTGGCCTCGGGCCTGGTTTCAGGCTAGTAGGCCCAGGGCCCAGGGGGCTTGTGGTCTGGCAAGTAATTTTAGGTTTACGGCCTGTGGTTTAGCTTAAGTTTAGGTTTTAGGTTTATGGTTTGGTTTTGGTTTTAGATTTATGGATTAGTGGAATGGTGGTTTTAGGATTTAGGTTTAAGTTTGGGTTTTAGGTTATGGTTTAGGTTTTAGGGTTTTTGTTTTAGGTTTTAGGTTTTTGTTTTTTTTAAATAGAGAATAAATTTAGATTCAACATTTCTTTTTTTCCAATTTCATCAACCGAAGTAACACACCAAGTTTTCTACATAAGTGACGACATAGATAAAAAAATGAGCACGCATAAAAAAAAATAAAACCCTAGATTACTAGAACTATGTCTACTATAGTGACACAGTTTCATAAGCAGCTGATCGGACCGACCATTCTTTCTCGCTTTCTCCAGCTCCATCGAACCATCTCTGGCTCTTAACTGGATCCACCATCATATCCCCAATTTCTCCCTCTATCACCACCACGGCTATAACCTTTGTTTCTCCTCCCACCTCCATAACCACCTCTGCACTGACCACCACCACCTTATCCAGTAACACCTCTAGATCCCCCACCACTACTGTGATAATTGTCGCCTCCGCCTTCTTCGCCCATAGTTTGATCTGACTAAGCCCTTGTGTGATGTTCTCCCGCCATCAAGGTTTTGCCCATTCTTAGGGTTTAAGTTTATTAAGTTTTAGGTTTAAGTTTATTTTTTATTTATTTACACTTAGTTTTAAGTTTGTGGTTTGGGGTTAGTGGTTATGGTTTATGGTTTAGGGTTTGTGGGGCTCAGGTTTGTGCTTTGATTAGGGTTTAGGGCTGTGGTTGTGGTTTAGGGTTTGTGGGGCTTTTTAAGGCCTAGGCTTGTCAGGCTTGTGGGTTTCAGGATTTGTTGTTTTAGTTTTCCAGCAGGCTTAAGGATCAAGGCTTCAGTTTTTGTGGCCTAGGGCCAGGGCCTGCCTTGGCCTGTGGCCTAGCTCATTTTTAGTGAGCCCCATTTTTATCTTTCCTCTGTGTGCCTTTAACCTTGTGATCAGCTCAGGCCTTTATTTATCTTTCACCAGCCCAGGCTTTTATTTAAGTTTTCTTTGATCTTTAGCCTTTTAGTTTATTTTATTCATTTTAGCTCTTAGGCCTATTTAGGCATTTATCTGTTCAGGTTGAGTTTATTTTAGTGAAATGTTTTAGCCTTTACTAATTAGTTTAGGTTTATTTTATTTTATCCTAAGTTTATTTTAGTATCTAAGTTTTATTTTATATATCTAGGTTTTATCTTGGGTTTAATTTTGATTTTAGGCTCTTCACTTATTTTATCTTTAGGTTTTTATTTTATTTTATGCCTACTTTTATCTATTTAATTTTATTCCTTAAGCTTTATTTTATTTTAGCTCTAAAGCTTATTTTATCTTTAGCTTAATTAGATTATTATATTTTATTTTAGCCTAGGTTCATAAGGTTTATTTATCTATTTTATCATCTTTAAGTTTATCTCATTTTATTTTATTTTACTATCTATTCTAGCTCAGTCAGCTAGTTTCAGGCCTTGTGGCCCAGGTTGGGCCTGGGCCCCAGGGCTCAGGGTGGCCTGTACTCAGGCCTAGGCTCACCCTGGCCCAGCATTTCAGCCTGCAAGTGGCTTGTGGCCTGGGGCCTCAGTGGCCTAGCCTGGGACTGTCCCAGTGGTCAGCTCAGGGTCATCCCAGGGCCCAGTTTAAGGCCCATTTAAGCCCCAAAGCCCAGTGGCTGGGCTCAAGGCCTAGTGGCCAGCTAGTAGGGCTCAGGCCAGTGGGGTCAGTTAGGGTTCAGCCTTTGTGGTTTTAGGGTTTTAGGGTTTTAAGGTTTATGATTTAGGGTTGGGTTTAGGTGGCCTTTAGCATTTGGTTTAGTTTAGGGTTTAGGGTTTTTGGGTTTATGGGTTTAGGATTTTTTTAACAAAGAACAAATTGATATCAACATTTCTTCTTTCAATTTCAAAACAAAGTAGCACAAGTTTTCTAAGACATAAACATTAAGATGCATAGAGTTAAATCAAAAACTAAACTAGACTATCTCTCTACTATAAAGACATAGTTCATAAGCATTCCTGGTTCTTCGCTTGTTTAGTTCCCATTAACCACCTCGCCACTGAGTAGTGGGATCCACCATCATTTCTGATCTCTCCCACAACCATGGTTGTAACCTCGGCCTCCTCTCATCTCCGTAACCACTACTCCAACCACCTCCATATCCACCACCTCCGCATCTCCACCACTACTCACGATAACCACCGCCACCTTGCCTCCACCGCCAGATCCTGACTAAACATGGTTGACGTGATATTCCCTGCTGCTACCACCCAGATTGTTTAGCTAGTTTATTAGTCTTAGGTTTAGGTTTATTTTTTAATTTATTTAGCTGTTTTCATTTAAATTGGGGGGGGTTTAGAGTTTAAGGCCAGGGTTGGATTTAGGGAAGAGTGGCTTTAGTGTTTAGTGCCAGGGTTTTAGGGCTTTTAAGGTTTGGGGGTTTATGCTTTAAGGTTTTGTGGGCTGGATTGGGTGGGTTTTAAGGCCTGGTTTAAGTCTTGAGGCTTTAGGGCAGGGCACACCTGCAGGTTTTAGGGTGATTTAGAATTTACTCCAGAGATTTTATTAAATAAAACCAGTAGTTGTTTTAGCTCATTTGCCTTTTTATTTATCTTATATTTATGTTTTATATTCTGGGCTTTTTCATTTTTATACTTAGATTATTTTATAGGTTTATTATTTAGCCTTTATTTATCTCTTTATCACTATCTTTTAGGCTCAGTCAGCGCCATCAGCCGAGCCTTATTCTCCATCTTCCCAAGCCTCAGCTTTAGGCCTTTGGGCCTGGGATCATCGCCTGATCAGGGTCACGCCCAGTCTTTGGCCAGGTCTCAGGGGCCCAGGGCCTCAGGGCCTAGGGCCCAGTGGCTCAGGCCCAGGGCCTCAAGATCTTAGGCCCAGTGGCTCAGGACCAGGCCTTTGGGGCTCATAAGCCCCAGGCCTGGGGCCTGGCCCAGGGGCTCAGGCCACCAGTCTCTGTGGCCTAGGCCTAGGGGCCCAGCCTGGCTTCAGCCTATTAAACTAAACAAACCAGGGTAGTTTAGTTTAATTTTTATGGTTTAGGGTTTAGGTCAGCTTTTATTTATTTTTTAATTTTATTTATTTATTTTATCTTTATTTATTTATGCATTTTTTATTTAGTTAATTTTTTTTACATTTAGATTTTTGGTTTGTTAGTTTAGCAGGCTTTATTTAGTTTTATTTTATCTTATTTTGTAGGTTTTATTTTTTTTTAGGTTTAAGTTTTATTTTATTCTTTATGTTGTAGATTTTATTTTAGGTTTATCTTTAGGTCTTATTTTAGTTTATGGTTTATGGGTATTTTATTTTAGTTTAAGTAAGTTTAGCTTAGTTTATTTTAGTTTAATCTTAGGTTTTATTTATTTTAGTTTAGTTTATTTGGTTTAGAGTTTATCTCTATTTTGTTTAATTTTATTTTAGTTTAGATCTTTTAGTTTCTGCCTAGTTTAATTTACTTATTTTAATTTATTTTTTTATTTAAGTTTTATTTATTTATTTTAATTTTATTTTACGCTTAGTTTTATTTTATTTAGTATTTTATCTTAGGTTTATTTAATATTAGTCTAGTCATTAATCATCTTATTTTAGTTTCATTCTTTATTCTATTTAGCTAGGCCTTTCAGCCTTTAGCTATTTTTGTTATTTTTGATTTTTCTACTTTACCTATTTATTTATTTATTTTAAGAGATTTTTTGCTTCCAGCCTCAGTTAAGCTTGTGGGGCCTGTGTAATCAGGGCCGGGGCCCAGTGGCCTTAATTCCTGGGGCCTTGGGCCTGGCTCAGGGTCGCCCAGGCCAGTGGCCCTGGGCCTGAGTGCCCAGTGGTAAGGGCCTGTAGGCCTGCAAGGGCCCAGTGGTCAGCCTGTGCTCACAGGGCCCGTAGGTTTCAGCTCAGTGGCCTAGCCAGGTTTGTACCAGTTTCTTTGAAACCAAGCAACCCATTCATCTCATTTATTTATTTATCTGAGTTTATTTTATATTCATCGAGGTCATCTCGATCTTATTTAGCCTATTTTATTTTAGATTTATTTGTCTTAGCCTATTTTATTTTAGTTTATTTTAGTTTAGGGTTTAGCTTAAGTCTTTATTTTTATTTTTTTAGGCTTTTATTTTATATCATCCCTGGTTTATTTTTGCCTATTTTAGTTATCTATTTTATTTTAAGTTTTTATTTTTAGGTTTTATTTATTTTAGTTTAGTTTATTTGCATTAGGTTTATTATTTTGTTATTTACCTTTATTAGTTTAGTATTTTAAATGGATTAGGGTTTTATTTTATCTGAGGCTTAGGTTTTTATTTAATTTTAAATTTATTAATTTTGATTTTATTTTAATTTAGTTTTTATTTTATTTTGTTTATTCCTTAGTTTCATCATTTTAGTTTATGTTTATACATATTTTATTTTTATTATTTATTTTTTTCTTTGTCCTTCAGCTCAGGCCTGAGCCTAGGCTCTTTATTAATTTTCAGGCCTTTCCATATTCCATCAATTTACCTAGCTCAGCTCAGCAGGCTTTTAGGTTTCAGACCCAGGATTTCCAGACTCAGGGGCTCAGCACTGAGGGCCCAGGGCTGTGGCCAGGGCTCAGGGTCTAGGGCTCAGGGGCCTCAGGTGGCCTGATTTAGGGCCTTTGGCAGGGTCCCAGGGCCTCATGTCAGCCTGTCCGGCCCAAGGCCTCAGCTAGGCCTCTGGTGGCCCAGGGCTGGCCTCAGGCCCAGTGGCATGCTCAGGGCCCAGGCTCAGTGGCCCAGTGGCCCAGCCTGGTCCTTGGAGCCAGGGCCTGAGCCTGCCTGGCTCAGGGCCCAGTGGCCCAGGGCCTGGGATCTTGGGCCAGGGCCTGAGGGCTCAGGCTCACCAGCTGGCCTGGGCTCAGAGCCTGGCCTGTGATCTTCTAGGGCCAGGGTCAGAATTCAAAACCAAGCAAACCAAGAGGCCTCAGCCTTATTTAGCTCATTCTATATCTTTAGCTTATTTTATCTGATCTAGATCTTTTAATTAGCTCATTTATCATCTAGGCTCATCATTAGTTCCTTTATATCTTTTGTGTCAGCATGTGGCTCAGCCTAATTTTAGCCTTTATTTATTTTATTTTGTGGGTTTAGGTTTTATTTTTTATTTTAGGTTTGTTTAAGTTTTAATTTAATTCTTTTTAGGTTAGACTTTAGGTTTATTTAGGTTTAGATTTATTTTTATTTTATTTTTTATTTGGCTTTAGCCAGGTTTAGGTTTAACCATTTAGGTCTAGTTTTGGCCTTTATTTATCTTAGCTTAGGTTTGCTTATTTCTTGAATCTAGGTTTTTTTTTAGCCTTTTAGCCTAGGCGCTCATTTTTTTTTATTTCTTGGGTTTTATTTTAGTCATTATTTAGGTTTTAGGTCTATTTAGTTTTATTTTATTTTTAGGTTTATTTTAATTATTTTTTTTTATTTATTTTATTTATTTTAGTTTGTTTTTAGTTTTAGTTTATTTTAGTTTAGTTTTTATTTCTTTATTTTATTTTTTTTGTTTTACTTTAGTTTATATTTTATTATATTTTATCTTGGTTTAGATTTTTTTTTATTTATCTTTTAGGTTTTATTTAGTTTAGTTTAGTTTTAGCTTTTGAGTTTTGTTGTTTAGGTAGGGTCAGTTTGAGGTTTAGGTTTATGGTTTTTAGGTTTTAACGCTTATGGTTTTAAAGGTTTATGGTTTTGTGGTTTAGTTTTAGGTTTAGGGTTCAAGTTTTAGTTTATTGTTTAGGTTTTTTCATTTTTTTAACAGAAAGAAATTTAGATCCAACCTTTCTTCTTCGATTTTATCAACCAAGTAACACACCAAGTTTACAAAGACACACAAATAGATAAAAAAATGAGCATGCATAGAGTAAATCAAAACCCTAGATAATTAGAACTCTCACTGAAGGACACAATTTTGTAAGTAGATCGATCCATTCTCGTGTTTCCCAATTCCCATCGTAACCACCGTGCCTCTGAATAGTGTAATCCATAATCATATCCTCAATCTCTCCCTCCCACCCCTAGAACTCTATCGGACCTCCCACCTCCATAACTATCATCAGCCACCACCACCTCCACATATCCACCAAGACCTCTATATCCCCACCACCACTCAATAACCACTGCCTCCACCACCGCATCAGACTCTGCTTGACTGATGTTCCTACCAGCTAAGGTTCCTGCCATTCTTAGGGTTTAGTTTAGTTAATTAGGTTTAGGGATTATGTTTATTTTTTAATTTATTTATTACTTTTAAGTTAAGGTTTAGGATTTGGGGTAGGGTTCAAGATTTATGGTGTAGGTTGGTTAGTTTTGGGTTTAGTTTAGGGGTTAGTTTTGGGGTTTAGGGTTTATGCTTTAGGGTTTAAGGTTTAGGATTAGGGTTTTGAAGGTTTAAGATTAGCGCTTAGGGTTTAAGGTCTTTTTTTTTTTAAATTAAGCAACCTAGGTTTATTTATTTAGTTTATTTTATAAGTTCTATTTATTTAATTTAATTTATTTTATTTTTTATTTATTTATTTTATTTTAGTTTATTTTATTTTAGTTTAGGTTTTATTTTAGTTTATTTTTAGTCTTTAGTTTATTATTTTTAGTTGAGTTTTTTTCTTTATTTTTAGCTTTTGTATTATTTTTATTTTAGGTTTAGTTTTTTATCTTTTAATTTGTGTTTGTTTTATTTTTTTAGTTTATTTTAAGTTTTATTTTAATTTAGTTTATTTTAGGTTTAAATTTTATTTATTTAGTTTAAGTTTAGTTTTAGTTTAGTTTCATCATTTTACTTAGGTTTAGGTTTATTGTATTTTGTTTATTTATTTATTTTAGGTTTTTTTTTTTTTAAGTTTAGAGTTTAGGTTTTTTAAATTTATTTTAGGTTTTATTTTAGTTCATTTAGTTTAGGTTTAGTTTTATTTTATCCATCTATGTTAATTTTTTTTATTATTTAGTTTTATTTTATTTGGTTTTTTATCCTGTTTATTTTATTTTTTTTAATATAGTTTAGTTCTTCATTTTATTTTACCTTTAGTTTTATTTTTAATTTTATTTTATTTAGGTGTGTTTATTTGATTGATTTTATTTTATTTTATTTTAGGTTTAGGGTTTATTTATTTATTTTATTAGATTTATTTAGTCAGTTGTTTGTCATCAGGGTGGGTCAGGGCTCAGCATTTAGTTTGGGCCTTGAGAGCTGGGTCTTGGGTCCAGTTTAGCCTAGAGTATAGTAATGCCTAGCTCAGGACTCCAAAGCCTCTGGCTCAGGCCTAGGTGCATTGGCTCTGGGTCCATGGCTCAGGCCAGAGTCCCATGGCTCAGTGGCCTTTGTGGCCCAGGCTCAGTTTGGGGTCAGGGCCTAGCGCTCAGGGTGCAGGCTATAGGCCTAGGGCCCAGGGCCTGGCTTGGGGTCTATGCCTAGCCCAGGATCTTTCAGTCAGGGTTTAGGGCTCAAGGCCCAGTGGTTGGAGGCCTAGGATCTGGGCCCAGGCTAGGGCTCACTTTAGGGTTTAAAAAAAAAAATTAGCAAACCAATGAGGTTTATTTATTATTTAGTTTCATTTATCAGAATATTTTATTTATTTTATCTAGTTTGGTTTAATTTTTGGTATTTATTTTATAGTTTATTTTATAGTTTTATATTTAGTATGCTATTATATTTTTAGTTTAGTTTTATATTTATTTATTTTTTTTAGGTAGGTTTTAGTTTTTATTTTAGGTTGTTTTATTTAGCATTTTAGTATATTATTATTATTTAGGGTCATTTTAGTTTAAGTTGCTTATGTTATTTAGTTATTAGATTTTATTCTTATATTTAAGACAGGTTTTAGTTTAGGGTTTAAGTTTTATTTTATTTATTTTAGGTTTATTTTAGGTTTAGGTTTTATTTTTTCTTTATTTATCTATTTATAGTTTATTTGTTTAGGTTTTATTTAGGTTTATTTTATCTTTGGTCAAGAGTCCTTCTTTTATTTAGTTTAGTCCTTTATTTTATTTTATATCTAGGTTTAGGTCAGCTCAGGCTAGTTTAGCTCAGGCTTTTATTTTATTATCTTATCTTTACTCAGGCCTTTACTCCATTTACCTCAGTCCACTATTAGCCTAGTGCTAAGCCCCAGGGCCTGTGCTAGCTATGGCCCAGGGCCCAGGGCCTCAGCTGCCCAGCCTGCCCAGGCTGGCTCAGGGGCTCAGGCTGGCCTTTAATCAGTCAGCCCAGGTCTGGCTCAGCCCAGGGGCCTGGTCAGCTCTGTGGCCCAGGGTCTTTAGGGCTTTGGCCCAGGGCCTCAGGCCTGAGCCCAGGCCCAGGTGGATCAGTCATAAGGGCCCAGGTCAGGGTCAGTGTGGCCCAGGGTTGCAGGTAGGCCCAGGGCAGTTTGGGCCTGTGAGTAGACTAGGTCTGGTGGTTTAGTGTTTAGTTTAGGGTGTATTGTAAAGGTTTAGTTTAGGTGTTTTTTAATTTTTGGTTTAGGATTTAGGGTTTACCTTTTAGTGGGGTTTAGGGTAGATGGAAGGTTCTGAGTTTAGGATTTAGAGAGTTTAGGGTTTAGATTTACATCGGTTAGTTTAAATGGTTTTACGTAGAATAAATATTCAACATTTCTTCTTTTCTTTTCATCAACCAAATAACACACCAAGTTTTCTAAGACATAGATAAAAAAATGAGTACAAAATCAAAACCCTAGATAACTAGAACCCATACTATAATGACAGCCCATAAGCATGGGATCAAGTGTTCTTCGTGTTCCCATGATAACCAACTCGCCTCGAAGTGATCCACCATCATCTCCTCCCACCACAATGTAACCTCCCTCCTCCTCCCTCCTCCATAATAATCCCTGCTCTGACCACCACCTCCATATCCACCAGTATCTTCGGATTCCCCATCACCACTATGATAACCTCTGCCTCTGCCTTCGTCCCCATCGCCAGATCTAGACTAAGCCCCATGGTGATGACCATCAAGGTTCTAAACCATTCTTGGTTTTAGGTTTTGGTTTAAGTTTATTGGTTATAGGGTTTATTTTTTATTTTTTTTAATTTAGTTACTTTAGGCTTTAGGCTTTAGGTTTGAGGGTTTAGGGGTTTAGGGTGGGCTGGGTTTAGGGTTTAGGTTATGCTTTTAGGTTAGGGTTTATGTTTGTTATTTTAGGGTTTAGGTTTTTAGTTTAAGTTCGTGTTTTAGTTTAGGATTTATTTTGTTTTTTTAAATTTTAATGAAGAATAGATTCTCAACATTTCTTCTTGATTTCATCAACCAAGTAACAAACCAGTGAAGTGAGGTAATCTGACCTCCTTGGCTAGCTAAAAGCCTTGTGCTCTGGATGTCTAAACTATATACCCATTACCATTCAATCTTATATAAATCAATACATGAATAGAGGAAAGAGAACTCAACATTCATACACTTAAGCTATAAGCACATGCATTTCTTATGTATTTATAACTAGCATCATAACACATATTATTATTCATTTATAAGCTTTTGAAAAATACATTTAGATTTAATAGTGATAATAGCCATGCATATATTAAATTAAATCAATACATGCAAGCTTACATAAAGGTAATCCAATTTATTTTACTTGGTTTTGAAAAGATGTTTGCATGAATTCAAATGACATACCAAATTTAACAAGATTGGAAGAAGGACAATCAAATATAAGCATTTGATTCATTCAACCAAACTAGTTTTAAGGACAATTAATTCAAATAAGATTATTTAAAGCAAACCAAAGCTTCTTTATTAATTAAGTTTTGATTTGATTTGATTTAAAGAGGAGAAGAGAAATCATCACTTGCTATTTTAAACCCATTCCCATATTAGTGATTTGATTTAATTTAAGGAAATGTAATTAAGTTGATTTAATGGGTTAATTAAGTTGGACCCTTAATTAGATGAATTAATTACCCTTACTAATGTCACCTTAAAGTAAATAACAAAATAATTATGAGCCAACATGATATGCATAGAAAATAAACTTGCAATGATCATAAGAAATAAAAGGGGCCTAATGCAATTGGCTCATGATTAATAGTTAATTATTATGGGACTTAATTAATTACTCTTTTGATTTTCTCACACATGTGGACTAACCATAATTTCAATAAACTACTTTAGGTTATTAAACACCCAAAGATCTACCCCATGATTTAATTAATTCAGTCGATGTGATTAAGATTTCAATATTATTAAGTGATTTAATTAATTAGTTAAATTTTAATTAATTTTATTTTAGAAAGGGTGAAATGAACTTCCAAAAGGGTCCCAACCTTATTCTTTAGTTCACTTACCGTAAATAATGATTAATAAACTTAATTAACCAATTTATTACTATTCATCATCATTAATTAATCATTAATTAACTTAAAATAGGTAAGGTTTAATTAGTCATTTTTAATTAAGTGAGCAATAAATCCCAAGAAAATCATGGGTGTCCATCACCATTAAATTAACCCACAAAATTTGGGATTAATTGCTCATGTAATTAAAAAAGTAATTAAGCTAATTAATTTTGTAATTAAACCTTAATTATTATCAAAATTAGTTAAGATCATTTTAATTAATTCCTCTAAAATACCTTTAAAATTAGTATTTATTTGCATTTTTATTTCTATGAATTTATAAGATTTTATAAGTTTGACCAAAAAATGATTAATTAAGCCTAATTAAAGCCTAATCTTATTGGCCGTGGCACCTCGTGATTAGCATAAAACTTATTCGACTAGCCTCATGGGCGGCGGTGATGTGCTATCTCATCGCCATCCCATCTAAGATCGACTACTATGATTAATCAAAGCTTAATAAGATTAAATTAAATTGATCGAAGATCTAATTACAACCGTCATTTCGATCATAAACATACGCGATCTCTAACATCATGCAAGTGAGGAGCATGGAGTTTTTCCATTTCACTTGATTCGAAGCTTGAAAGCTGATCAACTCCAAAAGATCCCACACCTTCAATTACATCGACCTGGAGGGGATCCATTGGTCAAGATCACACATATACAAGTTTTCTTCAAAAATCTCCAATCAATTTTAGCTAAGGATCTGTTTTGAAGCATACCAAAGCACCAGATTAAACGATCAAGAAGCTTCATCTAGGAGATGAAGCTTAATTAGATCAATTCAATGTTTTCTCAAGGCCACTAACCGATGATTTGGTGCTTGACTTTGATTGAAGTCCCACCTCTAGTGCTCGGAAGCTTGGGAGATGATTTGTTCTTTTCGACGAGGCCTAGGGTAGTGCAAAGTTAATTTGAGTTTGATGGAGAAGTGGGGAAGTTAGGTCAAAATGGGAGTGTCTTCTTCGTGATGGATAGGAATGGCATTTTTTGATGAGAATGAGCTTGGGAACTTAGAATTATTTTAGCTCTCTTGGGTAGCTAAGGCTGAGGAATGATTTTATGTGTGTTTGAGTGGAAACGAGGGTTGTATACCTCTCTCACCCCCACCTTCATCTCGATGCAATGGGATCTGGCTTCTTGCTATGGGTTTCAAATGGGGGAGGGTGAGGTGATTTCACCTCCCATGGGTCATGGCAAACCCAACCACCCTTGGATTAGGTTGAGCAAAGGTCCAAGGTGCCTAGGGACCATCAGCATTACCAAGTGGTCAAGGAATGGAAATGACCACTTACATGGGTGATTTGTTTCATGTGATGCCCTTGACCCAAAGGGTAGAATGATCATTTGGCATTGGATTTGATTTTAGCATATTTGAAATGAGCCAAAAGTGTGTTAGCCCAAATTTCAAGTCAATTGAGTTGATTTGGTTAAGTTTGGCTCAATTTGACTCATTTAGGTCAAATCGTTAAGTCAAGTTGACCAATTGGTCAAATGGGGTCAAACCAAAGGTTGGCTCAAGTTCATATGATCATTTGGGATGTTTTGGTTCAATTGGTTTGGTTTAGTTTGGCTTAGATTTGATTTTGGCTCATTTGAATTCATTTGGGTCAAATGTTGACCAATTTGATCAAATTGGCCAAATTGGTTTGTTGGTTTGGGTTTATTTGACCAATTGAAGATGATTGTAGGCTTTGGTTTCAATTAATTTGGATTTAGTTTTGATTTAGGCCAACTTGAACCTTTAGGTCAATTTGTAGGTCAATCAATTCAATTGATCCAATCATTTCTTCAAGTTCAACAATCAATTTGGAATGAGCTTGAGCCATTGGTTGCAATAAATTTGGTTTATATTTTGATTTGACCCAATTTGATCTTTTAGGTCAATTTGGGTCAACTTGGGTGAAGAGGGCCAACTGGGTCTGATTTGACTCAATTGATTATCAAGTCATATTCAAATATTATTTTAGTTTGGCATGAATCATTATCAAGGGATAGTTGTAATTTGGCTAGTTTGGGTTCATATGGGTTAAGGGATTGACTTGGTCAAATGACCAAGTTGACTTGGTTTGACTCAATTTGTGATAATTGATCAACCTAGGGTGATCAATAATCATGATGGAAGGTTTTGATGTACTTGGTTCAATCCAATTTGGGTAGAATTAAAACTTGGCTCAAATAGGTCAAATTAGCCACTTTGGGTCCAGTGGACCAATTGGGTTTAGTTGGCTTGATTTTAGGTTGAGTTTGGGATTTATATATAAATTTAATTGCAATTGGCTTGGGTTCAAATGGGTTTTGGTTCATTTGAACAATTCAAGTCAAAAGGGTTAAGTTGGGTTTAACTTAGGTTGATTTTGGTTTGGGTTGATGATTGTAGATTTCATTTATATTTGTGAATATGATTGAAGGTATGATTGATTCATGAGAAAATCAATTGAATTTGGGTTTTGGAATGAAGGAATTTGGCTAAGTCCATGGAGTTGAGTCATGTGGTTTAGGTTTTGGATTTTGATTTGGTTTGATTTAGTTTTGATGATTTAAATGTATATTTCATTTAAATTTGTAAAGATAATTGAAAATATGATTTATTTGTGAAAAATTAATTGAGTTTGACTTGATTTGGATTAGTATTTGGCTAAGTCCATGGGATAGGTCATATAGAAAAGGTTTCGATTTAATTTGATTTAGTTTGATTTAGTTTTGATCATTTAAATATAGATTTGATTTATATTTAAGAAAATGATTGAAAGTATAAATTGATTATGAGAAAATCAATTGATTTTGGATTGATTTGGATTAAGATTTGGCTAAGTCCATGGGATAGATCATATGGCTTAGAAGGTTTTCAAGTTTGGATTTGATCATGGGCTTTGATCATTTGGTTTTGGAATTTGGGTTCGGATTTGGATTTGAATTTTATGTTTGAATTGAACTTGAGGTTTGGTTTGAGAAGGTGAACATGGATTGGATTTGGGTTGTAGGGTAGGTGGATTATCCTAATCCCTAAGGCATAACCTAATCCTATGGTTAACCCTTCTAAGTCTTTAGGCTTAGGTTAAGTGTTTACCTAATTGTTAAATGTCTTATGACTAGGGAAGTCTGTATAGAAGACTCTTAAGTCTAAGATGGGAAGATTGAATCACTCCAAAAGTAACATGCCTTAAGCTCCATAGTGTTGCTCTTGGAGATAGATTATTGGAAGACCAAAGCCAAGTTTCATATTATAGACTGGATACATCTTTGAACTTTTGCTGGGAGACCATGGATACATGAGAACAACATAGTTCCATCCTCCTCTCTAATGAAGTTCATGAGAGGTGGGATCATGTCAAAGGAGATCTCAAGCCATTTATAATTCAAGAGGCATAGATGTTGATGCTAACTACCTCCGCAAAATCAACAAGTCTATTCTGTAAACTTGGCCAAAGTTTAAAAATAAAAGAAAATAAAAGAAAAATAAAAAGAAAATAAAAGAAAGAGAAAAGAGAAAGAAAAGGAAAGACAAAATGAAAAGAAATGAAAGGGAGGAAATAGAATAGAGGAGGAAGTGGAGCCTAACATTAGATTCCACCCATGCTACTCCATTCAACATATGGGTAGACAACCGACCTCCACTAGTGAGGAAGAGGCCACTTGAGCCCTGGGGTGGAAAACCTCTTTATTGGCCACCTAATAGAAGATATGTCTCAGCTACCAGGAGTACCTCTACTATCCATATAAACTTAGAAACTAGTTCATAGAATGAGTCTTATATGGTTAGCACACCAGCCAGCTCTTCTCAGCAGTAGATTCCCTTGGAGGTGATACTTGAGCCAGATAGCGATGAAGACCAGGTTCCAAAGAAAAGCAAAAGTGTATCCAAGTCTATATATGAAATAATTAGGCATCAGTTGGGAACCTTAGCTATAACCCCACTTTCCTCTCAAAATGTTGAGGGTTTAGTAGTTAAGGAAGCCCCTTAGTCATCCATAGGTGTGAAGACTTAGAGGTTCTTTTTGGGAGCATCATCCTCAAATCAAGAAGTTGATGTAGAACTTGAGGATGATTCACATAAAGATTTAATAGAATTACCTTTTGATTGGTACTTGCCTTATGTTCATAATTTAACAAAAAAGAGTTAATACCACATACTTGGTCAAAGCACAAGTCAAACTACTTCGAAGGAATATAGAAGAATAAATGCAAAAGCTCTCAATCAAGTTCGGGAATAGGATTCAATACAATGGTTCTAGTCAATGATGATGATTACTGCTTAGTCATCACCAATCATTTGGAATCTGATAGGTTCTTTTCAAATCATATTAACTCATATGAGTTGCTTAGAAACTTTATGATCTAGATGATTTTGAAGACAAAGATGCACTGCCAAAGTGAAGAGATCGAGTCAACCATCGATGAGCTTAAGGAAATCAACTTAGGAACTGAAGAAGATCCACACCTAACATACACGTTCTTTGTTGAATGAAATTGAAACCAATGACTTAGCCAAATTAAGAGCATGTTTATGAATGCTCCTGTACACCCAATAGAACCTATTGCTAACCCAATCATGCAAGCTCCTAGACACATGCGATTAGATATAGAACAACAAGTCATTTATGAAGTCAAGAAATTGATCGATGCTAGCTTCATCCAGGAAGAAAAATACCCTACCTGGTTAGCCAACGTCATCCCAATTAAGAAAAATAATGGTCAAATTCACATATGCATCAATTTTATGGATTTAAATAAGGCATGTCCAAAAGATGAATTTCCACTACCAATACCAAAGCTGATGGTGGACATTGCCTCATCTCATGCAATATTCTCTTTCATGGATGGCTCATCAGGGTATAACCAAATAAATATGGCCCCTAAAGCCAAAAGAAACATTACTTTTAGAACCCCGATCAAAATCTATTTCTATAAGGTCATGCCTTTTAGCCTTAAAAATGATGGTGCTACATACATAAGCTATAACTCAAATCTTCGACTAACTCATTCATCATCAAGTTGAGTTCTATGTCGATGATCTTGTGGTCAAAAGTATAGAAAAGGAAGACCATCTCTTTGACTTGATCATAGTTTTTGAACAGTTAAGATAATTTAACCTCAAAAGGAACCCCTTGAAGTGTGCATTCGGAGTAGCTTCAAGGAAATTCCATGGGTTTGTTTTCTTTGACATCGGGGAATCAAAATTGATCCGGAGAAGATCAAGGCGATATTAGAAATGCCACCCACTAAAAGCTTAACTCAAATCAGATCATTCAATGGGCCGTTGGCATATCTAAGATGCTTTATATCCAACTTATTGGGAAGATGTCAGCCATTCTTAGCACTTGTCAAAATTGATGCCAAGTTTAAGTGGGATGACAAGTGTCAGCATGGCTTTGAAGACATCAAGCATTACCTAATGATGCCATCGATTCTAGCATCCCTTATCTTAGGAAAGTCGTTCATACTTTACACTGCTATATTAGATGACTCCCTTGGTGCTTTGTTGGCCCAAGCCAATGACAAAGGGAAGGAAAATGCACTCTACTACCTCAGCCATAGTCTAATCCCTTCTGAGGCTAATTATCCACCTATTGAGAAGCATTGCCTAGTTTTAATCTATGCATTCCAAAAGCTATAGAACTACATGCTTCCTCATAAGGTGAACTTAATCTCTAAGATCAATTCACCATATATATCATGACACGTCGATGCTATCTAGATGGTTGGCATGATGGTCCATGATCCTCTCAGCTTTGACATTACCTTCATACCACCGTGGTGAAAGAACAAGCACGATTTCTTAAGAAGACACCCACTTCCTAATGAAGTCTTCTTAGTGATGATCTCCCCGATGAACAAATCATGAACATAGGGATACTAGCACACCGGGAGATGTACTTTGATGATGATGCAGCTTCCTCTTAAAGAGGAGAAGAGCCATAATTACTATTGAAGGAAAGGCGTTGGAATAGTTCTCATAACTGGACCATGATGATGAAATTCTCATGTCATATGTCCAATCCTTACACCAACAATGAAGTCAATATGAGGCTCTGGTAGAGTTAGTTGTTACCTAAGCATCCGTAACATCAACATCTTTGAGGATTCTCAACTAGTCATCAACCAAATCACTAGGTTCTATAAGGTTATAAAGCCCAAGCTCCATCACTACCAAGTAAGTACACCATGGAGTTGTTGGCCCAAATCTAAGAGGTTACCATTTATAAGACTCTGAGGAGAGAACATCATAGTGCATGCTTTATCCAAGCTTTCCAAGGAGTTGGAACGATGAGTTTATATCAATAAAGGTCCAAAATAGATAAGTCTTATCCCTTATTGATATTGAACTCATCCAAAATTAATCTCTTGAAGGGGAGGTTGCCCTTACCAAGAAGGATGAGGAGTGAGATTGGAGGCAGCCATTCATGGATTACTTAAATAAAGGCAAACTACCTCAAGAGAAATCACAAGCCCATTAGATGAAGCATAGAGCACTTTCCTATGTTGTTGTGGATGGTGTCTTATACCACCAGTCTTTCGATCATATGTGGTTATGTTGCCAAGCATGAAGCTTGAAGATCATGACCGACAGGTACACTCAAGATTATGTGGAGCCAACCTGATCCAAGATAAAAGCCAAGATCAAGAGACTAGGATACCATCCATCGATGATCAAAGATTGCATGGATACTAGTGATGCCACCAATGTCAAATACAGGTGTGGTCCTACACCAACCACCCAACATTCTATATCCTACATTGGCCTCATGGCCATTAGTGTTGGGGTACATATAGTGGGTCCGATTGATCCTCTTGCAAGGGTCATCGATTCATCTTAGCTTCTAACTACTTTTCCAAATGGGCAAGGAGATTCTACCTGAGAGGTCACGACTTAGCATATGCTCTAATTTTTAGAACTATATCGTATAGGTTTGGAGTGCCTTGATGAATTGGCTAGGTCTAGTTGGTCAATTATGGCTTTGGTCAAGTTCAACAAGTGTTTTGGAATGAACTTGACCCATTGGTTTCAATCAATTTGACTTCAAGTTTTGACACATTTTGACTTTTTAGGTCAAGTTGGGTCAACTTGGGTCAAGTGGCCAATTGGGCTAGGTTAGGCTCAAATGTTGACTTGGTCAAGTTTAAACATTGATCATGAATGAGTTTTGATCAATGGTTTCAATCAATTTGACCTATAGTGGATTTTGGCTATGTTGGGTATCATTTTGGCTAAGTGTTGACTTGGTCAACCCATAGGTTTGACTTGGTTTGACCCAATTTGATTGATTGATCATCTCATGATGAGTTTTGATCATGATGAGAGGCTTAGATGGGCTTAGTTCATTCCAATTTGGTTAGGATTAGAATTTGGCTCATAAGGGGTACTTTAGGTCATTTTGGGTCAAGTGAGCCTAAGTGTATCAAATGGCTTGGTCAAAGCTTGATTTGAGTTTGATTGAACTAACATATGGACTTAGGATTGAAATGTAAATCCATTTGCAAGATATTTGAAGTCAAATGGGTTTTGATTCATTTGACAATTTCAAGTTCAAAGGGAGAACATGAGTTTGATTTGGGTTTGATTTTTGAATTGAGTTATGGTTAAGTGATTGAGTTTTATTTATATTTGATTCATGATGAAGGATTGATTGAATCATGAAGAAAATCAAGAGTTTGGCTTGATTTGAAATTGATTTGGCTAAGTTCAAGAGTTTGACTTGAAAGGCTTAGGAATTTTGATTGAATTTGAGTTTAATTTTTGGAGTTTTTTGTTGTTTGAATTTATATTTCATTTATATATGTGAATATAAATGAGAATATAAATGGTTATGAGAAAATGTCATGAATTTGAATTGATTTGAACTTGATTTGGGCTAAGTCCTTAAGAGGGAATCAAAGGGACTTGGGAAAGATTTTTAGAATTTGGATTTGATTTTGGAATTTAGTTTGATTGATTTGAATTTATATTTCATTTATATATAAATGAGAATATAAATGGTTGTGAGAAAATTTCATGAATTTGAAGCTATTTGGGCTAACTCCTTAAGAGAGAATCAAAGGACTTAGGAAATATTTTTAGAATTTCTATCATGGGCTTCAATCATTTGGAATTGATTTTAGGATTTGGAAGGAATTCAATCAAGTTGGAATTGATTTAGGTTTGGAGAAAAATCACTGGAATTGATTTGAGTTTGACTTGAAGGAAGGAAGTGAGGAATGTGGTTCAAGCTATAGGGTAGGCAAATTTTGCTAACACCACAAGGCATGACTTATTCATATGGCTAACTCTTCTAAGTCTCTAGGCTAGGTTGAGTGTCCACCTAATCACTAGATGTGTCTTAAGACCAAGGAACTCTAAAGTCTAAGAGAAGTCCTATGTCAAAGATGGGGCTTGAGAGCTCATTCTAAAAATTAGTCAACAAAGGCTCAGGAAAGGACCATAAGGAACAGATGTAAATTGATCCATCACCAACAATCACAAGCAAGAGTATACTCTTAGCCCAAGGTGTAGAAAGAATGAAGCTTAGTGCAATGTGACTCTATTCATGTCAAAGACATAAGAGAGAAAGGAGGAATCCACTAGGGATAGAGTATGTGAACCTTCCACTAAAGCCATGGGGAATGAGAGGTTTGATTTGATTTGAGTCTCACTGGGGAAAGAAATTTGATTTGTTTAATTAAGTTTCATTGGGGAAGAGGGTTGAATTTGTTTTAATTTGTTGTTTGTTTAATTGTGTTTGTTTTGACTCCACTGGGGATGGAAAAGTGAACTCTCCAGTAGGGAGGCAAGTTCAAGTCATCACAAGGGAGGAAAGTATGTGAATTCCGCTGAGGGATTAGAATTGTGAGTCTGCCTGGGGAACTAAAAAGATTTGCATCTCACTGAGGAGTAAAATATTTAATTTGGATTGATTGATTATTTTGTTTTGTTTGTTTCATTTGATTTTAGATTTTGGATTTTGAGATGGACCCTGTTGATTTACGATGGATTGCACTGAGTAGGAGTCAAGGTGGCTTAAGCCTAACTCAGATTTACCAATCCAAAGGGGTAGTCTACTAAACACATAGTTGGACTAGCCAACCAAAGGGATGCCTTTCTATGCAAAGAACTATACTAGGAAGAAAGCATAGTAGACTTACATCCTCCAAAGTAGGGACCAGTTGCTGGGATAATCTATTGGCAAGGCAACAGATCGAACCCAACCTGAGACTGATTATTGAGTGAATGTCACTGGGGGACTTAGATCGACTCAAAGACAATCAAGAATAATTTTATTTTTTAGTTTGTTTTGATGGGTCCCATCGATTTGCGATGGACTTCCCTGAGTAAGGGCCATGGAGGTCTAGGCCTAACTCAGATTTACCAATCCAAAGGGAGTAGTCTACCAACCACAAGGTAGGACTATCCAACCAAGGGGGTTCCTTTTGGTGTGCAATGGTCAAGTTAGGAGGAAAGCATGGAGACTCACATCTTCCAAAATAAAGAACCACTTGCTGTCTTTGGGCAACAAATCAAACCTTAGGGCTAACTATTGAGTGAATGCCGCTAGGGACCAAGATCACCAAAGATATTCAAAATTAATTTCATTTTTTAGATTTGTTTTGATGGATTCCATTGATTTGTGAAGGATCGCATGAAGAAGGAGCTTATATCAACCGCCTATCTCGCACTTATCAACCAAAGGGAATAGCTTCCACGATGGGAGAGCTATTCACCAAAGGAGTGCCTTTGGTTTGCAATGATCAATTGAAAGGAAGAAAGCTTGGGACTCATCTTTCACTACCAAAGACCAGTAGGTTTTGGGCAACAAATCAAACCCAACCTGTGGCCTGTCGATTTTCGATAGCCATGCTAGAAGAATATGTCATAGTCTTACATCTTCCAAAGCGTAATGATTTTGGGTAACCTATTTATGGCAAAATAGATTGAACGACTTAAGGGCAACTATGAGTGAGTGCCACTGTGACTCATCTCACATCGTAGTCGCAATTCCTATAGGAGTTCTCACGACGCACCGCCCTAAAGATAGATGCAAAAGGGCCTTTGAATTCCTAATCCACAAGTGAATTAATTTTGTTGTTTGTTTAGTTTATTTTAACGTGGAACTTATTGGTTTGTGGGATCAAACCGAAAGGAGCTTATATCACCTAGACCTCTCAAATTTATTGAACCAAGGGAGAATCTGAATCAAATTCTCCAACCACTGGGTGCTACTAAAGGGGACCTGTCCAATCCAAGAGTAATCGTAGTGTCTAAATGGGGTCACAATGGACATGATCCAAATAGAGTGCCCGCAGGAGAGGGGTCAAGGGCTTAATGCAAAACCCTAGAGAAGATGACATGGCTAGTCATATATCAAATAGGTATTCAGTGTCCAACTCAAGGAGAAAGCTCGGGGACTCACATCTACCGAGAGTGGTGTAGTACTCAGGTGAGTCAGCCGCATATTGAACATCAACCAACCTAAGGTGCAATTTGCAATAATCAGCCTAGAAGAAAGCTGGGGACTCACATCTTCTTATAGAAAATTGATTTTGGGACATTCTATCTTCATTGATGGTGTCATCCACCTAGGGCATTGAGTGAATGCCATTGAGGACTTATTTTAACTCAAACATAGCCAAGAGGAAAGGAGCCTCTAGGGCACTTACTCTAAACCTCAAATATACTGACCTAGTCGCATGGCTAGTTCAAGAAGAAAGCATGAAAGCATTCTTCTTAAACAAAGTCGATGAAGCTTACGATCAAGCAATGAGCCTACCATACTATCAAGGCACTCATTGGTTTGAAAATGGTCAAGTTAAGAAGAAAGCTGGGGACTCACATTCTCCAAACAAGTGACCACTAGGGTGACATACCATAGGTAGCATGTAGATTCAACTAGAAAACTAATGAGTGAGTGCCACGGGCTTCTCACATCAAAATAGCCTGAACCAAAGATATATGTTTGTTTTTGTGTATGTGTTAAAAGGAATAGGATGCCTCTCAGGTTCTCTTACACCTACCTTAAACATGCTAGGGGATTTTGATGAAATGGTGCCAGGGATGGCAACCGGAATTCACTAAGAAAGAATGTCGCCGGGTTCTCTTACACCTAACTTAGTTGTGCTTATCAAATAGATGCCTCTTGGGTTCTCTCACACCTATTGTAACAGTGCAAGGAAATGTGTTTGATTGTATTTCTATTGTGAAAGAGGAATAGGATGCCACTGGGGGACTCTTAAACCTACCCTAAACACGTCATGGCGAATTCATAAGACAAGCAAACAATGCCTCTAAAGAAGAGAAAATTTTGATGAAATGGAATCAAATTTTTGTTGATTGATAGAATTATTTTAAAACATGACTTTATGAATAATATTTCTTCAAATAGAGCCCATTAATTAGAAGCATCGGGTGTTCCCCTTTACAATCAATAAGATGATAAGATCCTCCTTATTAGGCCTTCCCCATGACATAGGGGCCTTCCCAAGTGGGTTCAAACTTGCCTCCCATTTTTATGTGAAAATTGGTCTCCTTAGACTAACACAAGTTCTCCTCAACTAAAAGACCATTTTATTGTGAGCTTGAATCATTTTGTCCTGCACAACTCAAGGTTCTAAAGATGCCCGTAGTGACACTCCCTCTAAACCTTCAAGCTCTTCTAACCTCAACTTTGCCTCAGAAGTGATCTTGTTACCCAATGCTATCCTTAGTGATTGGAGTTGAACTTCTAAAGGTAGAAGGGCTTCAGACCCATACACTAAGGAAAATAGGGTTGATTGAGTTGGAGTCCAAGTGGTAGGCCCACAAGGCTTCAAACCAACCGCTTCATTCCACTACCGCTTGTTATCATCAAGAGTCTTCTTTAGTATTTGGATGAGAGTTTTATAGAATTCTTCTGCTAAACCATTTAATTTCGGTTAATAGATGGTGAAGTATCTCCAATCTATACCGTGTCATCTGGCAAAGCTGTTGATCTTGGTGCTTTTAAATACAATACCATTATCAGATATAATTCATCGAGGCACCCCTAACTAATATATGACATGGTTCCTAAAAAATTGAAGCACATGTTGAGCTATGACCTCTCTGAGTGGGATTGCCTCCACCCACTTGGAAAAGTAGTCATTGGCAGCTAAGATGAATTGATGCCCCTTGGAAGAAAGAAGATCGATAGGACCTACAATGTCGGTACCCCAACACTCAAATGGCCATGAAGCCAAGGTAAGATGTAGAATGTTGGGTGGTTGGTGAAGGACCACACCGTACATGGCATATCTCCTAAATACATCCATGCAAATCATAATCAAGGGAAGATCCTAGTCTCTTGATCTTCATCTTCATCTTCGACCGATTGATGCACACCGATAAAATGTACCTACCACAATCCCATGGGCTTTGTGTTTGTCTAAACAACATAACCACATTTGGTCAAAGGACCATCAGTATAGGGTACCATCAACGAGAGCATAGGAGAGAGCTCTCTATTTCACCTGATGGGCTTGTGACTTTTCTGAGGTAGTTGCCGTTTTAAATAGTCTATGAACGGTTGCCTATAATCCAGCCTCCTCCTTTTGGCAATGACAACCTCCCCTTCAAGAGAAAATCTCTCAATGAGTTCAACATCAATAAGGGAGACTTGTCTATTTTGGACCCTTATTGAATGGACTCATCTTCCGACATGCAAATTATTTTTGGCAAGTTTGGCCAAAGCATCTACTACTACATTCTCTCGTGGAACCTTGTAGATGGTGATGGTGATTTGGGCCAAACATGGTATACTCATGGTAATGATGAAGGTTGGGTTTGAGAACCTTGTAGACCCAACTGATTGATAACCCTGAGAATCCCAAAGATTTTGATGCTCTTGACACTAACTGTGATGGATAACTCTAGAACTGCAATCAAAGCCTTATACTTAGTTCATTGTTGGTGTAGGGGTTAGAAAGATAGTATGAGAATCTCATCACATCATAGTCTGGAGTTAAGAGGACTATCCCTACCCCTAACTTTCCGGAAGAGTAGATGGTGCTTCCCCTTTATGAAATGAAGTCACCATCAAAATACATCTCCCATCTATTGTCAACCTCCCTAAGTTCATGATTTGTTCATCGTGGAGATTATCAAGAATCAGGAAGTGGGTGTGCTAAGAAATCTAGCTTTTGTCCTTTACCCCACAAATGTGATATCAAACTGTGAGAGGATTATGGACCATCATACCAAACATCCAGATAGCATTGGGCATGTCATGAGATACTATAGTGGATTGGTTCTAGAAATCACCATTATGAGAAAGCATATAGTGTCATTTTTGGGAAGCAAAGATCAAAGCTAGGCAATGTTTCTCAAATGGTGGGTAGTTCACTTTAGCAGAATCAGATGAAGACTGAGGTAGTAGAGAGAACTCTCCTTTCCTTCATCATTGACTTGGGCCAACAAAGCGACGAGAGAGTCATCTAGTGGCAAGGTGTAGAGGATGAGTGGCTTGCCCGAGTAGGATGAGTGGCTTGCACTCAACCTAATGATGGATGAGTTCATTGAAGATCAGAGTCATGGCCCATTGGTATGTAGCACTAGCATTTGTAAGGCCAAAAGGCATGACTTTATAACAAAAGATTATGATCGGGGTTCAAAAAGTGGTGTTTCTTTTATCTTTAGGAGACATCTTGATTCTGTTGTAGCAAGATGACCCATCCATGAAAGAGAACATTGTATGAGATGAGGCAATGTCCACCATTAATTCTGGTATAGGAAGAGGAAACTCATTCTTAGGACATGCCTTATTTAAGTCCCCAAATATGCATATGCAAATTTGGCCATTCTTCTTTTTTAACTAGTATAATCGCAACTGTAGGATATTTTTCTTCCCTAATGAAATCGATCAATTTCTTGACTTCAAAAATGACATGTTGTTCAATTTCTAATTGCATGCATCTAGGAGCTTGCTTGATAGGGTTAGCGCTAGGATCTATTGCTAGTTTGTGGACTACTACATTAGGAGATAATCCAGGCATTTTTTCATAACTCTATGCAAAGCAATCCTTAAACTCAATCAATAGCCTAACTAAGTCATTGGTTTCTTCTTCATTCATCAATGAACTGATGTACATTAGGCATGGAATTTCTTCTATCCCGAGGTTAATTTCTTTAAGCTTATCTATTATTTAATGGATTTCTTCTTCAAATTCTGGAGGTGCATCCTTGATTTGAAGATCATCTGGATCATTTGAGGTTTCTAAACACACATCTCATAAGAGTTGGTGTTGTGTGAAAAGAACCTATCGACTCCAAATGATTGGTAACATCTAAGCAGAATCTCATCATCTTGACCCACTACCAAATCGGTCCTACTCGATTGTGCTTCCCTCAGTATATTCCAAAATAATACTCCATGTACCATGTATGAGGAACCAAACCTTTCTATATAAGATTATGAACACAAGGCAGTAAAAGTCAAATGATAATTCCATTAATTCTTTAAATGAATCATCCTCAAGTTCTACATCAACTTTAGGACTTGAGAATGATGATCCCAAAAAGAATCTTCTTCAGATCCATGGAAGACTACCTTAACTACTTAACCTTCAACTTTTGAGATGAAAGTGAGGTTAGAGCAAGGTTCCTACCTAATAGTCTCACATAAGCTGATTCAGAATACTTTGCTTTGTCTGAGGTTTTGGTCTGCTCATTGAGAGGGGTTGCTGGTATGTTAATCACATTAGACTCTTCCTTGAGCTAGATTCCAAATCTATATGAGAATAATAGGGTACTGAGTTGGAACATAACCCCTATTAGCTGATGGCCAACCAGAGGGTATTTTGCCTCTGGAATTACCTCTATTTCTACCTCTACCCCTACCTGGTGGAGGTTGAGTCATCCTACCCACATGTCCATATGATGGAATGGACTATGGTTGGAATGTGATATGCGGCTCTATTTCTTCTTCAATTCCCCTTTTCACTTGGATTTCAATTTTCTTTTATTTTTCTTTTGCTCTTTTTTTCCTTCATTTTCTTTTTCTTTTGAATTTTAATTGTGTCCAAGTTCACAAGAAATGGTATTTTGAGGAAGATAGTAGCATCCTCATAAATCTCAACCTCTATCTAAAAATGGCTTTTATCACATTTGACTCAATCAAAGAGGAAGATCTAATCAATCTAAAAGAGGAAGATCAATTATTATAGTTATTTTGACTTGAAGAGTTATCATTTGAATAGAAGGCAAACCCATCATAAGTGACAGATGTAATTCAAGCTAGCTTTATTCTTCAATTTCTTGATTTTATAGGAGGTACAAAGTGAAAATTAAGTAAAGTGGGGTAAGGAGGATGCCCTTATCCGATACAAGAGTTCTACTAGTAGAAGAAGAAGAGCTAGCTAAAGTAGAGGAAGTCATGTGGTAGTTGCAACAGATTGAGGCTGACTGTGGTTGCTGGCTATCTCGGCACATGCTATCTGCTATTGTTAAGCTCCCCGCCTTCCTTGAGCACGAAAACTTGCAAAACCTTCCTTGATGTTGGAGGTTTGAGTCACGTAAGCACCGCAAGGAAAGTTTCATTTTTTGGAATAATCTTTTAGAGGTTTTGGATAAGGAGATATCCCAACTTTTGGTTTTGGAAGGATCAAGTATCCCCAAGGATTACCTTAATAGAATTGGATGGTTGTTGTATAAGGTATTCCCTGATAACAATAGCTGATCTTGAAGCTATGTTCAAGCCAGTCCTTGAATGTGAAGTAATCTTCCAAAACATGACCTAGTATACGGTGGTAGGGGCAAAAGTTAGGATCATGGCTTTTGCCCACTTCCTCTAGTCTCCTAGGTTTGGGTAGCTAAAAATTAGGCTTTTTAAGAGATTCTTAAAGATCTTCCTGATTACCTCCCTCTTAAATGAATAAGGTTAAGTTTATCCAAAAGAGTAGGTGGACCATAGCTACCGGCAAGAATGTTTACCACACATGATGTGGTCAGGAGGAGGTGTATGCCATGGAGGCTATTGTGGCATCCTATGGCTACCTCGGTGGTGGTAGAGAAGGTGGAAGTGAAGGTTGCTGAGGTCGTGGTCTCTCGGACTGATCTCTAGTTGGTTGCTTCCCCTTGTCTACCTGCTCCCAACTTCTTCATATAACTTTTATAGCTTTGACTTGGGCAACTGGTCTTGAAAAGGCAACTATTTGGCCTCTCCTTGTAGACTAGTTGCCTTGTGATTAACTTCTAAAAAGGTTTGATGGTGAATCACTTAAGCATGAAGGCGACTAGGCCATGGATATTCTTTAGAAGAATCTCAAGGGCATGATGTTCAGACAACTGTGGCTCACATTTCATACTCAGCTTACACCATCTGAGAATGTAGTGAATAAGGGATTCACCTGGGTGTTGTTGTGCTACAACGAGATCACCAATAATGAATTTCTTTGCTGAGCTCCAGCAAACCTCTTGATAAAGAGTTGCTCTAACTTAGCAAATATCTTCACTAACTTGGGAAGTTTAGTACAGTCAAATGCTATACCTTTGACATAAAAGAGATGGAATAGTAAAGTGTCACCACCAAAGATTGCAACAAGTAGCTCTAAAATGTGTGCTGTGTTGTCTTGGGTTTCCACTGCCATCAAAACTCTTGAAGGAAGGTGGTACAAACCCTTAGGATATTGATTCATCAAATTCCTCCGGTAGGTCTACCCTTTGGAACGATGATCCTCCTTTAAGCCAACCTTCACCTCTAACCATGGACTTGATATTTCTTTCTATGGAGGTACTATCCACTACCTTCCTATACATGTTGGTGCTACCTTGCTCTACTAGAGGTAAGGTGTCATGTCCAAGACATGCACCAACTCTGGCAGACTAGTCTTAACTATGGTAGGATGAACTGCCGGGGCTTGATTCTCAGAATGCTAAGATGATAATATCTTCGAGCCTCTTTCCATCCTATCTATCTTTTCATCCTTCTACTTTATTTGTGCTGGGAGGTGTTGTGGGTTATGTCTTCCCCGCCTCAAAGACCTTCCATAGCCTTTTGTTCTCTAAGGAGGGATCCCCGTATCTACCATGCGAACCCTCAGTCTCCCAATAAATTGTCTTCATTGGGATTAAACCTGATCTTCACCTCATCAAACCAGTCATATCCTAAGATTTCTTTCTTTACCATGAGATAATGTGCTACTATGTCCTCTAGAGAATGATCAATCTGAATAGGCACAAATGACTTTGGTTGATTGATGTGATCACTATCATGTACTGAGAGGCACCGGACCTCCCCTATTGGTGGAGAATCAACCTTATGAGGACTGTACTCAATGGAAAAATGCACTCTCGACTATCACCGACACGGGCAAAACTCCTAGAGGCTCTACCATCATGGGTGCCTGCCATCTTCTCTCCATACAACCACTCAACCATCTCTATGTCCCCACATCGGTGGTGTTGGTGAAAGGATGACCACTATGCTTTCGCCATTCCTTTCACCATAATCGTAAGGTCGGTGAGAGAGCTCGTGCTCACCATGAGGTAGTAGATGGAATGGGATCCCCCTTATCTCACCAATCCTTTTTCTCCGTGATGTGGCCTTCATGGCCTTTGGTAGAACCGAGATGTCAAACATGAAATGGAGATGGCGGGGTAGAGTGGTGTGGTGGAGACACCACCCACTCTCTCTCAAACAAGGCCCTCCTTCTATGATGGGTAGTCCTCGCGATACACACTAGAAGCCAACCAAGAAAATTAATGAGTGCGAGGTCACCAAACCCTCCTCCTCCTCTCTTAGTTAGTGATTTGAACTAAAGTGCGGGCCTCCTGCCCTCCTATTGAAGATGCTTCCCACATTGGGGAATAACATATCTCAAGTAAAATTGAGCCCTGACCTGTAGCTCACCAACCTAGCAATTGAATGGAGGCCAAAGAAATGACCTCCTACCTTAACTCAAATCAAAGCTAGTGGAGGTGAAGGAGATCCTCCCGCATCCTCTCTATTAGACCTAGAGAGAGGATGGAATGGGTTCAATAACCGGGAAATCAAAGTGGGCAACTCTCAACAACCGATGTACCGCCTCCACCTCCTTAGCAATGTGGTACTACTTTATGATGTGATTTTGTTCCTCTTTGAGTCCCGGTAGGGTGAGTGAGTAAGAGCTAGTAATCTCAAAAGCTAGGAGATAATCCCTGGGATCACGGGAGCCTTACCCTTTTAGGGTGCTAATGAGTGGGTGCTAGCCCTCCTTAGGGCAGTACGGGAAACAACTGGGCACACTAGCTCAGAATGCATACCGGTACCAGAACTGAAACCACCACCGCTCAAGAAGGAAAATCAGAGTTTGAGGGCATATCAATCTGAATGATCGGCTTCTTCCTGGTCATTGTGCTCCTACTAACAGTGATGAGGGGAGTTCCCTCACAGGTAATCCTTGCCCCTCAAAACCTCATCCAAAATGAATGAGGTGGGCGTAATTAGAGCTGGAAGGTCCCAACCAGTCAAGTCTATCCCATGGGGAAAGGTAAACACATACATGGGTTTTGCCATTTCTGTCAACTAAAAACTGAAAGTGCACTGAAACTAAAACTTTTGCTAAATGAGAGTCTACAATGTTGAAAATAAACTTAAATCAGATTTTTGTTGATTTTGTATTCAAAAATTGAACCCACACTCAACATCTTGAAAGTGAAAGTCTTCAAATGGATTTAGAATAGATTTTGAAGTTTGATTGGAAAGAGGAATTTAGGATGTAGAACCCATTTTCAACAAGTTTGGGTATGTTGAGAATGGCTTCAAATATTTTTTGAAGAGATGCTTCCATAGG
>CM038214.1:74251456-74348689 GCA_021442155.1 Cymbidium sinense
GAATGACCTAAATCTAAAGAGAAATGGGTATTTGGTTTACCTCCACAAGAGACAAGAAAACCACCGCTTGGACTTATAACCACCTAGGGGTGGTCGCCAACTAACTTCTCCTTTGATTTTAAATTTATGTAGGCAAGTCATATGTTTTATGCAAGATTGCTAGGCTATTATTTATTTAAAATGAGACTAAGTCCTTAAACTCACTCCCTAAGAAACTAGATCATGTAAGGGTAGGAAAAATGACCTAGATCTAATGCAAATCATATTACATTTTATTTTCATTTTTGGACAATCATTTGACTTAGTTTATAGGATTCATATGCCTAATGAGAAGTGAGATTATGGGACAAAATCAATGAGAAGGGGAGGTGTGTTTCTACCATGGGAGGTGTGTTTCCACCATGGCTCAGGTCAAGTTCTCCGGCAAAGGTGGAAGCCCTCTAATCAAGAGTGAAACAATATGCTTTTATGCATGATGTTATAAAAGAAATACTCATCCAAAGGGTTGCAAATTCTTTAATCTTAATTTTAACTTAGGCTTTAGGTGAGGTTATGAGTTTTTATTTTAAATTTTGAGTTATTTAATTTGGTAGAAGATTTATTTTTCCCTAAGAGCCTAATCGTCATCCAAGCCATACATCAAGCAAGGAAGAAACTAGGAAAACATGCCATCTTAATGCGCAAGATAAATAAAACATCAAATATTTTATAAAGCTAAAGCAAAAGAATAAAAGGCCATTTGGTAGAGCACCACTACACAAATCAAAAAAATAAATTAGTCGATCTCTACCCTTATACAACTCATATTTCAAATGAATTAATTTACAATCAAGTAAAGAATTCATGTTATGGGGGTCTCCATTCTTCATTTCTTCTTTCTTCTTTTGGTTCCTTCTTTCTTCTTTCTTCTTTGGTTCTTTCCTTTGGATGGTTGGAATATGGATGTTCTAATGGCTACACATATTGCATAAGATGAGATCTTATGAGCAATGCTCATCCTAATCCCCCATAATAATCATTCCAAAATCCTAATTGCAAAAAATTACATGAAAAGTAAATCTAACTAACACCGCAAAATAGAGATTAGCTAAACAAACCATATAAATCCCAAGCATGTATATTGGACTTAGCCCCACACATGGGTAACCAAGTCCAGCCTATTGGATTATGCTTGGGGGTATAAGCACCTACAAAAAATTATATTTTTATTACGCCCTTAAGCACAATCCCCTAAAATAATGATTAGACTAAATCATCCTACCATTCATTCTATGCATTCACCCTAACATATAGACTAAAACAAAACATCATAAAATAAAAGCAAACATCAAACCATGCACTCTAACCTTAAGCTAGAAGTGGTGACTTAGTCTAATGTGTGTGCTTTAGAAGGTTTGTGTGGTATGCTTAGCTATGGCTTTAAGGTTTAGATTTTTAAGTGCAAGATGTTCAATATAGATGGGTGGTTTCATTTAAGTTTTTAGTTGATTTGAATTGATTTTATTTTATGATTTTTGTTTGGTTTAGATGAACCTACTTAATTACTAAAGGTTGTAAAGAGAAGGAAAAGAGAAGAGAACTTCTGTTTCCTTACCTACCCTAAGTAACTTCTAAAGTAGATTCATGTTTAATTTTATTTTAGTGAATGTTTTATTATGTGCTTTAATTAATCCTAAGTTTAGATCAACTCTAAACAAACCTATTCAAATAGAAAGGCATTTTAAGATTAAGTAAAGTGAATTAATATCACAAAACACACATCACTTCATTTCTTTCCCAACATGTATAACATGCATATGAATGAATCCTAAGCATATCTATACATACAAATGAAAATGTTTAGCACACTTTATGATGAATGCTAAGTGAGTTACTTAAGAAAATTTGAATGCTTTTGATGCATGATTTTCATTAAGTAGAAAAGAGGTTTTCTTATCCATCTTTCATATGCACACATGTATGTATGAAAGGCATAAGTGAGTACATCACCATTGTTCTAGGGTTCAAGGTACAAGACCTACATAGGGCTACTTAAAGCCTCGAACCTGGGTTTTAGACTAATATACCACTTTCCTTAAATACAAGCATATGTACAAAAGAAATGAATGGAAAAGAAAGATGCAAAAGTTTGTATTTGTTTGTTTGATTTATTTATGCAATTTATATGTGTAAGTATGGATGACCTTCTTTAAGTAATAGTATAGGAATGAATAGAATGGAGTTAGGCAAGTGTTATGTTCTTTTTCAAGTGAACTATACACTTTGCCAAATCCTATTCAAAATTATGCTAAAAGAAAAGAGAAGGAAAAGTACACTATGCACATCTTCATATTTATATCCACATGCAAGCTTATAAATAATTATAAGTAGCACAATTTCAGTTTTAGATGTTTGATTTATAGATTTTGAAAATAGTTTTGGATTTAATAGTGATAATAGCCATTCATATTTTTACTTTAGCCAAAATATGCAATTTGACATAAAGAAAATATCTCATTTTAATTTAATTTTAGAAAATAATGAATGCATGAAATTCATATGACATACACATTTAGCATGTTAGGAAAGAACTAAAGTGATGAAATCATGTAAACACATTCACCCTAATTAATTCCTAAAGATAATCTTATGAAATAAGAAAGTTTAAAGCAAATCAAGTTAAGGTTTGATTTTGTTTTGAGTTTGATTTAATTTGAGAAATGTGAGGTGAGTTTGCTTCTCCTAACCCATTCCACATATGTTTTTGATTTAGTTTGTTCTTAGGATTATTAGATGATTTTTTATATGTTGCTTAGGTTAAGGTATGAATTAAGTGTGTTAATTATCCCTTACCTATACCACCTTAGCATACTTAATCAAATAATTATGAGCCAATGATATGACATAAAACCACACAATGAATTTAAATTAGCAATGCACCTAGGAAAGAAATGTACCTAATGCAATTGGCTCATGATTAATGATTAATTAAACTAAGGGGTTTAATTTAAGTACTTTCATAACCCCTCTCACATGTGAGTAGGATTTTGATTTCCTTAATGTACTTAGGCTCTTGAACACCCAAGCATCTACCCAAGATAGATTAGTTAAGTTCTACAAGTTTTAAAATTTTATGAGATTAATTAAGGGGTAATTAATGAATTAACCCTTAATTAAGGTTGGATTAAGGAAGAAAGGGGCTTGAATATCTTAAGTAATGTATCCCAAAATTATTCTTTAAACCTCATATTCACTTAATCAAAACTAATAAAATCATAGGGTTAGACACCACTTATACCCTTAATTAAGCTTAATTATATTAAGGGAGTGATTAAGGAATGAACAAGAAATTTCTAATTAAACCACCAATAAATCCCAAGAAAATTAGGGAGGCAGAGAGGTCATCCCACTTATTATGCACAGAAGTTTGAGATTAATCTGGAGTAATTAGAGGGTAATTAGCAAAATAACATTCCAATAAAACCCAAATCCAGAGAAAGCACTATTCCAAATCCATTGAAATCATTTTAGAATATTCTATGTTCAATTATCTATCCAATGCAAGTTATTTCATATTTTTTTGATTTTTTTAGGCTTAGATATGAGTTTAGATAGTTTCCATGATTAGTTAGGTGATTTAACAACCTAATTAAATGTTTAATCTCATAGGAACAACGTAGCCTGTTGACATGGCATGCGCTTTCCATGTGGTGCGATGGGATTTGAAAGTTGTCACATCACTATGTCGAATGGCACTATGCTTTCTCCTCACCGATCAAGGATCAGGTTAAAGCTTGGTTCTAATGGATGAAACGTGGGATCCTATGCATCTTAATCATGGCATCCATCCAAAATATGCGATGGACAGCCTATGATCCTTATATTTCAAAGAGGACATCCGTTCATCTTCTATGGGATGATTTGAGCTCGATTGAGCTTGATTGATCCCAAACTTACCCACACCATCTAGGAAAAAAAGGTAAACACATCCAATAGCTAGAATTTCATGGGATGAAAATCCATAAAGCTCCAAACAATATTGAAATTATGCTCTTAATGGCTAACCTCACCCAATTCCCTTGGAGAAGCTTCCTAGTGGAGAGAGCTTTTTGAGAGTTTGAGGTCTTGAGATTGGGTAGATCCTTCTAGAGGCCATCTCCACCTTGACTTGAACGGGTCTTGATCAAGGTAGCACCTCCCTGCCTTTGGAGCTTGGATTAAGGCTTGGGTAAGTTGATTGGGGTCCTCATGAAGCTTGTGAGGGAATTGGGTTGATTTGAAGTGTGGAGTAAGTTCAATTTGAGTGGAGCACACTTATTTTCAATCTATGAAAACCGAGAAAATGGAAAATGGGAATTGCTTGAGAGAGCTTAGGGAGGCTAGGAAATGACTTCTCTGGCTTCCTCTTGCTCAATCGAATTAGAGACTCATGGAATGAATTCAAATTAGGTGGAGTATATCTATCCCTTGAGCAATCGGATGACCAAGCTTCTCCCTTCCATTTTGATTCAATTGACCACCTTGAGTGGATTTATTAGGCCATTTAGGGTGTCCTTATAATCAGTTTGGCCAAAGGAGTGGAGTAGTGGAGCTTGCATGTGCTTAAATCAAGTGGAGGATGAATTCCATGTGCTTAATTTCATGCAAGTGGCCACCTTAGGTTGGGCTAACCCAAACCCATTGGGTGCACCACACTCCTAGTATTCACTTGATCCACTAAGAGGGTGCCAAGTGGTTATGGAGAGGATTTGACCAAATTCTAAGTGGATTTGGCCAAAATTTATCCTTGACCTAAAAAAGATCATTTGACCTTGATTTCAATTTGAATATATTTGGTATGTTTAAAAATGGGTTAGCCAAGTTTCATTGAATTTGGAGTTAGTTTGATGTGATTTGGCTCATGTTGACTCATTTAGGTCAAAATGGTTCAACTTGGGTCAAGTTGACCAATTAGTCAAATCAAACTGGGTTGGGTCAAGTTTATATGACCATTTGAAATTTTTGTGGCTTTGGTTTGATTGAATTTGGTTCAATTTAGTTCATTTAGGTCAAATGGGTCAAGTTGACCAATTTGATCGATTTGACCTATTTGGGCGAGGTGATGGGATGGTTCATGTTTCATTGGTTATACAAAATGGATTGGTATCTTTGTTTTCATTCAATTTGGTTTATATTTGAGTTTGGCCCAAATTTCCCTTTTAGGTCAAGTTGGGTTCATGGTCAATTGGGCTTGGTTAGGTCTAGTTGACCAATTGAGGCTTTGGCCAAGTTCAACAAGTGATTTAGAATGAACTTGACCCATTGGTTTCAATCAATTTGGCTTAGATCAAATTTTGATACATTTTGACTTTTAGGTCAAGTTGGGTCAACTTGGGTCAGTGGCCAATTGGTTAGACTCAAATGTTGACTTGGTCAAGTTCAAAATTGATCATGAATGAGTTTTGATGAAATGGAATCAGATTTTGTTGATTGATAGAATTATTTTCAAAACATGATTTTTATGAGTAATATTTCTTCAAATAGAGCCCATTAATTGGAAGCAAGGTGTTCCCATTTACAATCAATAAGTCGATAAGATCCTCCTTGGTAGGCCTTCTATGATATAGGCCTCCTCTAAGTGGGCTCAAACTTGCCTCCCATCTTCGATGGGCAACAATTAGTCTCCTTAGACTAACACAAGTTCTCCTACTCAAAAGACCAAGGTGGACCAACTTGTTGTGACCTTGAATCATTTTGGCCTTGTACAACTCGAGGTTCGACGCCGACATACACCTCCAAACCTTCGAGCTCTTCTAATGGAAACTTTGCATTCTACAGTGATCTTGTTAAAATGCTATCCTTAGTGATGGGAGTTGAACCTCTAAAGGTAGAATGACACCCATACACTAAGGAAAATAGGATTGAGTTGGAGTCATGTGGTGCTAGGCCCACAAGGCTTCAACCAATTGCTTCCAGCCATTGTTGTCATCAAAAGTTTTCTTTAGTATTTGGATGAGAGTTTTGTTGAATGCTTCTACTAAATCATTTGCTCTAGGGTAGTAGATGGCGGTATCTCCTATACCATATCTTCCGGAAAAGCTATTGATCTTGGTGCTTTTGAATGCATTATTTGATATAATTTATCGAGGCACCCCAAACCTATATACAATATGGTTCTAAAAAATCAAGCACATGTGACCTCTAAGTGGGATTCCCTCCACCCACTTAGAAAAGGGCAAGTAGATGACTGATGCCCCTAGGGAGAAGGAGGATCAATAGGACCATAATGTATCCCCAACACTCAAATGGCCATGAAGCCAAGGTAAGGTATAGAATGTTGGGTGGTTGGTGAAGGACCACACCGTACCTAACACTGATGTCATCTCCTAGCTACATCCATGCATGTAATCAGAGTATCCTAGCCTCTTGATCTTCATCTTCATCTTTAGACCATTGATGCACTCGCATAGACCTAAATGTACCTTGGTCATAATGCCATGGGTATCTTGTTTGTCTAAATAATAGCCACATTTGGTCAAAGGACCGTCAGTACATGGTGACATCAAGAGCATAGAGAGCTCGTTGTTTCACACCTGGGCTTATGACTTCTCTTGAGGTAGTTTTCCAAAGTTCAAATAGTCTATGAATGGTTGCCTCTAATCCATCTCCTCATCCTTTTGCAATGGCAACCTCGCCTTCAAGAGAAAGTCTCTCGATGAGTTCAGCATCAATAAGGGATATGACTTGTCTATTTTGGACCCTTATTGGAATGGACTCATCTTCCAGACATTCCAATTCTTTGGAAAGTTTGGCCAAAGAATCTACTATTACGTTCTCTACTTGGGGAACATTGTAGATGGTGACTTCGAGGATTTGGGCCAACAGCTTCATGGTATACTTGTGGTAATGACTTGGTTGGTTTGCAAAGTTGTAGACCCAACAATCGATTGATAACTAATGAGAATCCACAAAGATGTTGATGCTCTTGACATCATTATGGCTAACTCCAAACTGGAAATCAAAGCCTCATACTCAACGCGAGTTGGGTTAGAAAGATAGTATGAGAATCTCATCACATCACGGTTTGGTTAGAGGACTATCCCTACCCCTCGCCTTTCTTGGAAGAGTAGATTATGGTGCTTCCCTTTATGAAAAGAAGTCGCACCATCAAAATACATCTCCCATCGGTGGTTTCCAACCTCCCTAAGTTCATGATTTGTTCATCAAGGAGATCACCAAGAGAATCGTGGGTGTTGCTAAGAAATCTAGTGCTTGTCCTTTACCGCACAAAGGAATGTGATATAAAACTGTGAGAGGATCATGGACCATCGTGCCAAATGTCCGGACAGTGTTGGTCATGTCATGAGATACTGCAGTGGATTGGTTTTGGATATCTAGTTCACCTTATAAGAAAGCATATAGTTTCGTAACTTTTGGGAAGCAAAGATCAAAGCTAGGCAATGTTTCTCAATAGGTGGGTTATTCGCGAGAAGAATGATACAGGTAGTAGAGAACTCTCCTTCATCGTTGGCTTGGGCTAACAAAAATATGTTTTCACTTATCATCCCATTCGAACTTGGTATCCTTTATGACAAGTGCTGAAAATGGCTTGCATCTTTTGATAATATAAAGCATTTCGATACGCCAACCATCCTTGGAATGATCTAAGTTGAGTTAAACTCTTATGAGGTGACAATTCTAAGATTTCTTTGATCTTTTCAAAATCTATCTCTATTCCACAGTGTCGTACAACAAACCCAAAGAATTTCCCTGAAGCTACTCCGAATGCACAATTTAAGGGATACATCTTGAGGTTATATTTTCTTAACAGTCTGAAAACTACTCTCAAGTCAAAGAGATCATCTTCCTTTTCTCTGCTCTTGACTACTAGATCATCAACATAGCACTCAACCTGATGATGGATGAGTTCATTGAAGATCTGAGTCATGGCTCATTGGTATGTAGCAAGCAGGCTGAAAGTCATGACCTTATAATAAAAGATTTCTTGATGTTCAAAAGTGTTTCTTTCATCTTCAAGAGACATCTTGATTTAGCTAGATGACCCATCCATGAAAGAGAACACTACATGAGATGAGGCAATGTCCACCATTAATTCTAGTGTAGGAAGAGAAAACTCATCCTTAGGACATGCCTTATTTCAGTCCTGAAATCGATGCATATAATTTGGCCATTCTTCTTCTTAAGTGGTATGACACTAACTAGGTAGATATTTTCTTCCCTCGATTGATTGATCGCTTTCTTGACTTCAAAATGACGTTGTTCGATTTCTAATCATGCCTAGGAGCTTGCTTGATAGGGTTAGCGCTAGATCTAAGTTTGTGGACTGCTACGTGAGATAATCGCAATTCTTTATAACTCTATGCAAAGCAGTCATTAAACTCAATCAATAGACTAACTAAGTCATTGGTTTCTTCTTCATTCAACAACGAACTGATGTATGTTGGGTGTGGATTTTCTTCTATCTTGAGGTTGATTTCTTTAAGCTTGTCTATTATTGAATGGATTTCTTCTTCAAATTCTAGAGGTGCATCCTTGATTTAAAGATCATCTGGATCATCTGAGGTTTCTTAACACACATCCTCATAAGAGTTGGTGTTGTGTGGAAAGACCTATTAGACTCCAAATGTTTGGTAACAACCAAGTAAGAATATCATCATCGATGACCCCTATACCAATCCTAGTATTGCTCTTGATTGTTTCTTTTCCATATTATTCCATAGCTTCAAAATACTCTAACTTGTCGACCATGTAGGAGGAACCAAACCTTTTGTATAGATTATGAACACAAGTGAGTAAAAGTCAAACAAGAATTCCATTAATTCTTTAAATGAATCCTCCTCAAGTTCTACATCAACTTCAAGAGTTGAGGATGATGATCCCAAAAAGAATCTCTTTGGCTTTGCATCCATGGAAGACTTAGAGGCTTCCTTAACTCCTAAACCTTCAACTTTTTGAGATGAAAGTAAGGTTAGAGCTAAGGTTCCCAACTGCTGCATAATAGTCTCACATATGCTTGATTCAAATACTTTGCTTTGTCTAGAGGCTTGGTCTTCATCATTGTCTGGATCGAAAGTCACTTCCAATGGAACCCACTGAGAGGGGTTGGCTGGTATGCTATTCACATTATACTCATTTTTTGAGCTGGATTCCAAGTCTATGTGAATAGTAGGGGTAATCCTGTGAACTGGAACATAACCCCTATTGGCTGATGGCCAACCAGGGGGTCTTCCACCTATAGAACTTCCTTTATTTCTGCCTCTGCCTCTACCTAGTGGAGGTTGAGTCATCCTACGCACATGTCCATATGATGGAATGGACTGTGGGTGGAATGTGATATGTAGCTCTATTTCTTCTTCAATTTCCCCTTCTTGTTCACTTGGATTTTCAATTTTCTTTTCTTTTTCTTTTTCTCTTTATTTTTCTTTATTTTCTTTTTCTTTTGAATTTGAATTTTGTGCAAGTTCACAAGAAAGGGTGTTTTGAGGAAGATAGTAGGTCGCATCCTTATAAATCTCAACCTCTCTAACTGAAAATGGCTTTTCATCACCTTTGACATAGTATTCAATCCCATCCTTCAATTTGATGCACTCATGGAGGGAGGATGGAATCATCTTGTGATGTATTCAAGGCCTAGCAAAGAAATGAAGTATTCTAATCAATTATGTAAAACTTGTTTTTAGCCTTTCAATCACCTATCTCCAATAGTAACACTATGGAACCTAAAGCCCGTTCGCTTTGTTCATTGAATCCTCTCAACATCATCCCATCTCCTTGAAGTTTGGAGATGTCAATCCTCAAATAGGCAAGGGTCTTTAGACTCATAATGTTTATCGATGCACCTGGATCGATGAGGACTCTAGCAAGTCTGAATCAGCCCATGTCGACTGTGATGTAGAGGAGGTGGTTGTGCTCCATATCCCCTAGAAGAAGGTCTTCATCTCTGAAAGTGATCCCCTGGGCTTCTTTTGTGTAATGTGCCTCCTCACCAATAGCGGTCACACCTAGTATATCTCGTGATCAACGAGCCTTGATTAATGATTCCCTCATCTCTTTAGATAAGACAAGGGCATCATATGCTTAGCTTAGATGGAAACTTTCTTAGATGAGAGAGAAATTGTAGTCCACCTTGTGATCCTCCACAAGCATATCCAAGGGTGGAACATCCCGTGGAGGGGCTTCATCCTCTAAACTAATGGCTTATTCCTCTTGAGGTGCGCCATGAGGTAGAACCTTGCCACTATGGAGGTTAACGGTGATCTCTTGTGGCGGTAATGGAAGGTTCTACGCACATGGCTCACCTGCCTTCTCCTATGGGACCCTGAATCGGATGATTCCAAGTCTATCTCAAGAGGTGATCCCATAGTATTCGTGAGTAGAAAATTTGACTCAATTAGAAAGAGAAGATCAATTGTTATAGTTATTTGACTTGAAGAGTTATCATTAGAATAGAAGCACAACCCATCGGTGACACGATGTAATTCAAGCTAGCTTTATTTTTTAATTTCTTAGTTGATAGGAGGTACAAAGTATAAATCAAGTAAAGTAAGTGGGGTAAGAGATTTGATGCCCTTATCCACCAATACAAGAGTTTTACTAGAAGAAGAAGAAGAGCTAGGTAAAGTAGAGGAAGTCACCGATGTGGTAGCTGCAATGGTAGACTGAAGGTTGGACTCGGTCGGTGTTTGCGCTAGGTATCCCGGTTGGAAAATGCTACCGCGCTGTTATGAGCTCTACCTTCCTTGTTGGCAACTTGCAAACCTTCCTTGATGTTGGAGGTTTGAGCTGACTCAGGCACCTACAAGGAAAGTTTCTTGATTTTTGAATAATCTTTTTAGAGGTTTTGGATAAGGAGATATCCCAACCTTCTTTGGTTTTGGAAGGATCACAAGTACCTAATGGAACTGGATGGTTGTTCCATAAGGTATTCCTTTGAGATAACTATAGCACCGATCTTGAAGCTATGTTCAAGCTAGTCCTTGAATGTGAAGCAATCTTCCAAAACATGACCTAGCATATGGTGGTAGGGGCAAAAGTTAGGATCATGGATTTTGCCCACTTCCTTCATTCTCCTAGGTTCGAGTAGCTAAAAATCAAGCTTCTTTAAGAGATTCTTAAAGATCTTCCTGATTACCTCCCTCTTAAATGAATAAGGCTTATTAAGTTTATCCAAAATAGTAGGTGGACCATAGTTACCTGCGTAGGTATGTGTACCATTGTTGCTGATCATGTGGCTGAGGAGGAGGGTGTAGGCCATGGAGGTCTGCGTAGGGCACCTTAATGGTGGTAGAGAGGTGAAGTGAAGGCTCAAGTCATGGTCTCTGACCGATCTCTACCTGGTTGCTTCCCTTGTCTACCACATCACTATTCATGGCTTCTTCTCATATACCTTTTGTGGCTTTATCTTGGGCTCTTGAAAAGGCAACTATTTGGCCTCTCCTTGTAGACCACACCTTATTGATTGACTTCTCAAAAGTTTTGATGATGAAGCTCTTAAGCATGAAGGCGACCTAGCCATGGATATTCTTTAGAAGAATCCCAATGGCATGCTATTCAGACAGCTGTGACTCACATTTCATACTCGTGTTAATGAATGTAACAAGGGACTCACTTGGGTGTTATTGTGCTACAATGAGATCGCCAACAGTGACCCTTTGTTGAGCTCCAGCAAACCTCTTGATAAAGAGTTGCTCCAACTCTGCAAATATCTTCACTGAACTATTAGGAAGTTCAGCATACCACTCAAATACTATACACACTAAGCTATTGACAAAGAGAGAATAGAAAGCGACCGCCACCAATGTTGCAACAACTAGCTCTAAAATGTGATGTGTTCCGGTTTCACCATCAAAACTCTTGAAGAAAGGTGGTATGAAACCCTTAGATATTGATTACATCAAATTCCTCCAAGTAGGGTCTACCCTTTGGAATTGATGATCCTCCTCGGGCTTGAGCCAATGCTTCCTTCACCTACTGCTCAACCATGGACTTGATATCTTTTTCTTGTATGGAGGTACTCCACTATCTTCTTATACATGCTGGTGCTACCTTTCTCTACAGGAAGTAAGGTCCTCACTGGGTCCAAGACATGCACCAACTCTGGCTGACTAGTCTCAGCTATGGTAGGATGAACTGACATGACTTGATTTTGCAATGCTAAGACAGCTGCTAATAGATCTTCAAGCTTATTTTCCATCCTATCTATCTTTTCATCCTTCTACTTTATTTGTGCTAGAGGTGTTGAGTGGGTCGTGGTCTTCCTCGCGCACCTTCCATAGCTCACTCTCGAGGAGGGATCCCGTATCTACCATGCAAACCCTATTGAGTCTCCCAACAAATCATCTTCATTGGGATCAAAGCGATCTTCTAATCATCAGACATCATATCCTAAGATTTCTTTCTTTCCATGAGATAATGTGCTACTATGTCCTAGAGAATGATCAATCTTTATGTACAAATGACTTTGTCGACGGGTGATCACTATCATGTACTGAGAGGCACCATACCTCCCCTACTGTTAGAGAATCAACCCTGTGAGGACTATACTCACTGGAAGAAATGCACTCCTGACTATCACGAACTCTGTACGGGTGACACTTCTAGGAGGCTCTACCATCATGGGTGCAACTGGGCTATCATCTTCTCCCTCTGCAACTACTGCAACCATTTCAATGTCCTGCTATCCGGTGGTGTTGAAGGGATGACCAATATGCTTCGGGGTCGCCATGCCTTTCGCACACTGAGTGGTCAAGGTGAGAGCTCGCTCACCAAGAGGCGGTAGATGGAATGAGATCCTTTGGCCACTGATCACCAATGGGGTCCTCTTCCCTAGATGTGGCCTTCATGGCCTTTAGTAACCGAGATGCAAACATGAACAAGTGATGGTGGATGGGGTAGAGCTGTGGTGGAGACACCACCGACTCTCTCAATAGGGGCCTTCCTCATGATGGGTAGTCCCCATAGAAATACCAGTATGATCGACGGGTAGCTCACCAATAAAAATCAATGAGTGCAGGCCATCTGCCGACTAAACCTCTCTCTCCGCTAGTGATCAAATCAGTGCCTCCCCAGCCCTTTCTTGTCAAGATGCTTCCCACACTTTGGAGAATAACAAATCTTAAATTAAGCCCCAAGATCATCCGTAGCTCGCCAACCCGCATAGAACTAATGGAGGCCAGCATATGACCTCCTACCGACCGGGATGAAATCAAATCACCGGTGGAGGTGAAGCAGGATCCTCGGCATCCACTTTGTCACAGGAGAGGATGGAATGGGTTCATTGTAGCTGGGGAAATCAAAGTGGGCAACTCCTCAACAAATCATGTAGCGCCTCCATCTCCTTGATGCGGGTATGGTACCGCTTTATCATGTAGTTTTGTTCTCCTCCGAGTCTTGGTAGGGTGAGTGGAGTAAGAGCTAGACCCAACCTTAAAAGTCAGAGACAATCGGGATCGGGGCCTTACCCTTGAGGGGTGCTAATGATTGGGTGCTAGCCTCACTAGGCAACACGAGAAATAATTGGGTGCACTCAGCCACATACATCGGTACCGATGCCGCAATCATAGGAACCACCACCTCTCGTGAGGGAATATCGAGTGAGGCCATATCAATTTGAATGATTGGCTACCCCCATCGGTTTACTAATAGTGGTGAGGGGAGCCTCATAGTAATCCTCTCAAAACCTCATCCAAAATGAATGAGGTGTGTAATCGAGGGAAGGCTGGCCCGATCTAGGCCATGTCCATCCCATGGGGAAAGGTAAACACATACTTGGGTGCAGCCATTTCTATCAACTAAAACAAACGCACTTAAACTAAACCTAAATGAGAGTCTAAATGTTGAAAATAAACTTGAATCGATTTTATGATTTTAAATTCAAATTTTAGAAATTGAACCCACACTCAACATCTTAAAAGTGTTAAGTCAGGCTCAAATGGATTTAGAATAGATATTGAAGTTTGATTGGAAAGAGGAATTTAAGATGTAGAATCCATTTTCAACAAATTTGGGTATATTGAGAATGGCTTCAAATATTTTTGAAGAGATGTTTCCATAGGTTCATATTTGAATTTTGATTTTTTTTTTATTTGGTGACCCTTCATTTAACAAATTTGAGTATGTTAAAGTAAAAGGTCAATTTGCTTTTGTTTTGGATTTGTGATTTTTGGAATTTGTTCACTTAGCAAATTTGAATAAGCTAAGTGAGGTGTTTGAAAATAATTGTTTCTTTTTTTTTTCTTTGTTTGCTTTGTTTTGTGAATCTTTTGTGATTTGAAAATGGAATCCTTATTTAGAAATTTGGGTATGCTAAAACAAAAAAGGATCCAAGTGTATTTTATTTTGAAATTTTTTTTGAAAATAGGATCCTTAGCAAATTTGAGTATGCTAAGAAAATCCTAATGTGTTTCTTTTGATTTTGATTTGATTTTGAAAATTGGATTCTTAGCAAATTTGAGTATGCTAAGGGAATCCTAATGTTTCTTTTGATTTTGATTTGATTTAAAAAAAGGATCTTCAACAAATTTATGTATGCTAAGGAAAGTCCTAATGTGTTTCTTTTGATTTTAATTTGAAAGGTAGGATCCTTAGCAAACTTGGGTATGCTAAGGAAAACCTAATGTGTTTCTTTTGATTTTGATTTGAAAATAGGATTCTTAGCAAATTTAGTATGCTAAGAAAATCCTAATGATTTTCTTTTGAAGATTTTGATTTTGAAAAAGGAGACTTCACTTTAGTAAATATGGTATACCAAAATGAAGTTCCAAATGTGTTTTGAAAATTTTTGTGAAATGGAGATTTCTTAGCAAATTTGAGTATGCTAAATGAAATTCAAAGGTGTGTTTCAAATTTTGTTTTGAAAAGGGAGACTTCACTTTAGCAAATATGGTATGCTAGAATGAAGTTCCAAATGTATTTTTGCAAAATTTTTGTTTTTATTGATTTTGAAAAGAGAGATTTCCATTTAACAAATTTGGGTATGTGAGATGGAAATCAATTTTGAAAGAGGAAACCTCAACTTAATCATATATGGAATATGTTAAGGATTTCAAAATAATGTCATTTCATTTAGAAATGAAATCTTCATTTAGTAAATTTGGGTATATTGAATTGAGATGTTCATATGTGCTTTGGAAAATTTATTTTTGATTTTGTTTGAAAGTGAAACATCCATTCAATAAAAGTGGGTATATTGAGTGGAGAGGTTCATATGTGCTTTTGGAAAATTTCTTTTTGATTTTGTTTGAAAATGAAACATCCATTCAATAAATGTGGGTATATTGAATGGAGAGGTTTCATCTGTGCTTTTGAAAAATTTATTTCTGATTTTGTCTAGAAAGGTGAAAGTTCCAACTTAACACATGTGGAATGTGTTGAATGGCATTTCAAAGTTGTAATAATTTTTTTGTTTGAAGATATAACATCCATTCAACACATTTGAATGTATTGAATGGATAAACCCATCTTCAAATTTTGTACTTTTGAAAACATGATTGTTGAAATTTTATTTTTGAAAATGAGGTCTTTACCAAAATGAATTGAGTGAAGAAGCTCATTTGTGGTTTTAGAAAATGTGATTGTTGGAATCTTATTTTTGTAATGATGATCCTACATATAACAATCATGAAGATTGTTAAATGAAGGTGATTTAGGAAAGTTTTTGTGCAAAACATTTTATTATGTGCATTTTTGAAAGAGTGCTTTCTGAAAAGAAAGATTTTTATGAAGGATTTATTATGTCTTTATTATTTTAGAATGAACCTTTCCTTACCATAAAAATGGTAAGGAGGAAGTCTTTAAATATTTTCTTTTTATTAGATTTTATTTTCACCTAGTGGAGAACCCAACAGGGGTTTTAAGACCCACACGGAGTGAGGTCCTAAAACCTAAAGATGTTGGTTTGCTTAAGGATGAAATAAGCTAAGTGCCAATGGAAAGAAAGATAGTCTTGGATTCATACAAAAGTACAAACCCACTATCGATACTTGGAGAAAATGATCATTTACCAAAGATAGAGAGAGGAACCATCTCCAATGGAGTCACCAGAAAAATCCATGGTGAAATATTTTCATATCTAAGAGGTAAACTTCCATCTTCAATCTATGTGGATATAATAAAAATAGAAATATACTTTTTTTTTTTGCATTTGGACACTATGAGATCAGATGTTCTTATTAGGGTGATCGAGTATGACATTGAGGAGAGGTGTACTATCTGAAAAGATATAAGTCACCACCCTACAATGGACCTAATCACTGAATAAGGACTCTAAGAACAATGGAGCATATGTACCAAGAGATTCTTCCCCTACTTTACATGGAAAAGAAAAGTAGGGTTTATTTTAATAGTTCATTAAGTTCCCTATGGGAAAGCCCCTATAGTTAATTACATCCTAAGGAAGGGGATTCTTGGAATACTGACAAGGTAAATGATCATTATCTCCAAAGATTTCAATAGGTAGGACTATCAATCGATTAGTTTATTTTAGAAGATCAAATGAGATTGATCAAAGAGAGAGAGTTATTATCAAGCCAAAGATAAGTAGGAGATGCTCAATGCTAGAAACCTAGCAGCATCTCAAACTATCTATTGTTGGGCTTTACATTTTGAAATTGAATTAATTTGTTTGAGTTGATATTTTATTAGAATTCTAGGCTTATAATTCCATAATACAAGGTTATGGAAATGCCTAAGAGGTGAGGATTTATCCTTGTGGCCCACAAAGGGAAGTAGCAACCTCGAACCTAAATCTAGGAGCTTTTTTGAGGGCCAAAAGCATGACCTAAATCCAAGGAAAAAATGGGTATTGGTTTACCTCCATAAGAGAGGTAAACCACCGACCGCTTGGACTTACAACCTCTGGGTGGCCACCAACTAACCTCCTACAATTTTAAATTCATGTAGGCAAGTCATATGCTTTATGTAAGATAGCTAGTTTATATTTATTTAGAAAGAGACTAAGTCCTTAAACTCATTTCCTAAGAGACTGGATCATGCAAGGGCATGAAAAATGACCTAGATCTAATGCAAATCATATTATTTTTTATTTTTATTTTTGGACAATCATTTGACTCAGGCTTATAGGATTCATATGCTTAATGCATGAGAAGTGAGATTATGGGCCAAAATTAGCGAGGGGGAGGTGTGTTTCCACCATGGCTGGTCAAGCCAAGTTCTCGCAAAGGTGGAAGCCCTCCAATCAAGAGTGAAACAATATGCTTTTATGCATGATGTTATAAAAAATACTCATCCATTTAAGGGTTGCTAATTCTTTTATCTTGATTTTAACTTAGGCTTTAGGTGAGATTATGAGTTATTTATTTTAAACTTTGAGTTGTTTAATTTGGTAGAAGATTTATTTTTCCCTAAGAGCCTAATCATCATCTAGGCCATACATCAAGTAAGGAAGAAACTAGGAAAATATGCCATCTTAATGCACAAGCTATACAAAACATCAAATAATTTATAAAGCTAACAAGAATAAAGGCCATTTGTGGTCGGGCACCACTGCACAAACCCAAAAAAACAAATTGGGTTGCTGAGCTTTACCCTTATACAACCTAGATTACAAATGAATTAATTTACAATCAAGTAAGGAATTCATGTTATGGGGGTCTTCATTCTTCATTTCTTCTTTCTTCTTTCTTTCTTTCTTTCTTCGGTTCCTTCCTTTGGATGGTTGGAATGTGGATGTTCCAAAGGCTTCACATGGTACATAAGATGAGATCTTATGACCAATGCTCATCCTAATCCCCATAACAATCATTCCAAAATTAAAAAAATTACATGAAATGGAAAAGTAAATCTAACTAACACTGCAAAATAGAGATTAGCTAAATAAACCATACAAATCCCAAGCATGTATATTGGACTTAGCACCCACATGAATAACCAAGTCCACTGCCTATTGATTATGCTTAGGGTATAAACACCGCAACAAAAAGAAGTTATATTTTATTACAACACCTTAAGCACAATCCCAAAATAATGATTAGACTAAATCATCCTATCATTCATTCTACACACATTCACCCTAACTTCTAGACTAAAAAAAAACATTACAAAATAGAAGCAAACATCAAACCATGCACCACCCTAACCTAAATCTAGAAGTGGTGACTTAGTCTAATGTGTGTGCTTTAGAAGGTTTGTGTGGTATGTTTAGCTATGGCTTTAAGGTTTGGATTTTTTTAAGTGTGAAGATGTTCAACTTAGATGGGTGGTTTCATTTAAGTGTATAGTTGATTTGGATTGATTTTCTTTGATGATTTTTGTTTGGTTTAGATGAACCTACTTAATTAGTAAAGGATGTAAATAGAGGGAAAAGACAAGAGAACGTCTCTTTCCTTCCCTACACTAAGTAACTTCTAAAGTAGATTCATGTTTGATTTTATTTAGTGAATATTTTATTATGTTTTTAATTAATCCTAAGTTTAGATTTTCCATAAACAAACCTATTCAAAATAAAGGCATTTTAAGATTAAGTAAAGTGAACTAATATCACAAAACATGCATCACTTTATTTCTTTTCCAACACGTATAACATGCATATGAATAAATCCTAAGTGTATCTATACACATAAGTGAAAATGTTTAGCACACTATATGATGAATGCTAAGTGAGTTACTTAAGAAAATTTGAATGCTTTATGAAGCATGATTTTATTAAGTAGAAAAGAGTTTTCCTATCCATTTTTCACATGCACACATGTATGTATGAAAGGCATAAGTGAGTACAATGCCATTGTTAGCACCAAGGGTGTAAGGTACAAGACCTACTTAGGCTACTTAAAGCCTTGCAACCTGGGGTTGTCCAGACTAATATACCACTTTCCTTAAATACAAGCATATATGCAAAAGAAATGAGTGGAAAAGAAAGATGCAAAAGTTTGTATTTGTTTGTTTGATTTGTTTATGCAATTTATATGTGTAAGTATGGATGTCCTTCTTAAGTAATAGCATAAGAATGAATAGGAATGGAGTTATGCAAGTGTTATGTTCTTTTCAAGTGAACTATACACTTTGCCAAATCCTATTCAAAACTATGCTAAAAGAAAAGAGAAGGAAAATTACACTATGCACATCTTCATATTTATATCCACATGCAAGCATATAAATAATTATAAGGAGCACACTTTCAGTTTTGGATGTTTGACTTATAGATTTTGAAAATAGTTTTGGATTTAGTAGTGATAATATCCATTCATATTTTTTTACTTTAGCCAAAACATGCAAGTTGACATAAAAAAATAACTCATTTTTAATTTGATTTTAGAAAAACATGAATGCATGAAATTCATATGACATACAAATTTAGCATGTTAGGAAAGAATTAAAGTGATGAAAGCATGTAAATACATTCACCCTAATTAATTCCTAAAGACAATCTTATGAAATAAGAAAGTTTAAAGCAAATCAAGTTATTTTTAAAGAAGGTTTGATTTTGTTTTGAGTTTGATTTAATTTGAGAAATGTGAGGTGAGTTTGTTGCTCTTAACCCATTCCCACATATGTTTGTTGATTTAGTTTATTCTTAGGATTATTAGATGATTTTTTATATGCTACTTAGGTTAAGGTATGAATTAAGTGTGTTAATTATCTCTTACCTATCCACCTTAGCATACTTAATCAAATAATTATGAGCCAATGATATGACATAAAACCACATAAGGAATTTAAATCAACAGTGCACCAAGGAAAGAAAGGTACCTAATGCAATTGGCTCTTGATTAATGATTAATTAAACTAAGGGGTTTAATTTAAGTACTTTCATAACCCCTCTCACACATGTGAGTGGGATTTTGATTTCCTTAATGTACTTAAGCTCTTGAACACCTAAGCATCTACCCAAGATAGATTAGTTAAGTTCTAGAAAGTTTTAAAATTTTATGAGATTAATTGGGGTAATTAGTGAATTAACCCTTAATTAAGGTTGATTAAGGAAGAAAGGGGTTTAAGGAATATCTTAAGGAAAGTATCCCAAAATTATTCTCTAAATCTCATATTCACTTAATAAAACTTAATTGACTCAATCGAGGGTTGACCACTAATTATACCTTAAGCTTAATTACATTAAGGGAGTGATTAAGGAATGAACTAGCAATTCCTTTAATTAAACCACCAATAAATCCCAAGAAAATTAGGGGAGGTAAAGGTCCCACTAATTATGTACAAGAAGTTTAAGATTAAATCAATGGAGTAATTAGAGGGTAATAGCAAAAATAACATTCCCAATAAAACCCAAATCTAGAGAAAAGCAATGTTCAAAATCCATTAAATCATTTTAGAATATTCTATATTCAATTATCTATCCAATGCAATTTATTTCATATTTGTTTGATTTTTCTAGGCTTATATATGAATTTAGGAAGTTTCCATGATTAATTAGGTGATTTAATAGCCTAATTAAATGTTTAATCTCATCGGCACCATGTGGACCGCTGATGAGGCATGCGCTTTCCACATGGCATGGCAAGATTTAATATTAAAGTTGTCACATCATAGCACTGCATTAGCGGCAGTATGCTTTCTCCTCACCCTTCTGATCAAGGATCGGATGGCTGAGGTTAAAGTCGTGGTTCTAATGGATGAAACATGGGATCCTATGTGTCTTAATCACGGCCATCCATCCAAAATGCATGGATGGATTATGATCCTTCCTATATTTCCCTATGGGAGAGGACATCCGTCCATATTCTAGGGGATGATCCGAGCTCGATTGAGCTAGATTGATCCCAAAACTTACCCACACCATATAAGCATAAAGGAAAACACATCCAATGGCTAGAATTTCATGGGATGAAAATCCACTTCACAAAGCTCCAAATAATATTGAAATTGTGCTTGGTTTAATGGCTAACCTCAGGAGGTGATCACGTTTGATTCCTGGAGAAGCTTCTGTAGTGGAGATGAAGCTTTGTTGAGAGTTTGAGGTCTTGTGATTGGGTAGATCCTTCTAGAGGCCAACTACACCTTGACTTGAGCTCCTTGATCAAGGTAGCACCTTTGCCTTTGGAGCTTGGATTATGGCTTAGGCAAGTTTGATTGGGGCCCTGATGAAGCTTGTAAGAGGAATTGGGTTGATTTGAAGTGTGGAGTTTGATTTGAGTGGAGCTCCCTATTTTCAATCTATGAAAACTGAGAAAATGAAAATGGGAATTGCTTGAGAGAGCTTGGGGAGGCTGGGAAATGACTTCTCTGGCTTCCTCTTGCTCAATCAATAGGGACTCATGGAATGAATTCAAATTAGGGGGGTATACCTCCTTGAGCAATCAAACAACTGTGCTTCTCCTTTCAATTTTGATCCAATTGACCACCTTGAGTGGGTTTGTTAGGCCATTTAGGGTGTCCTTACAATCAGTTTGGCCAGAGGAGTGGAGTAGTGGAGCTTGCATGTGCTTAAATCAAGTGTGGAGGGATTCCATGTGCTTAATTTCATGCAAGTGGTCAATTTTAGCCTTAGGCTAGGTTGGGCTGAACCAAACCCATTGGGTTGGGTGCACCACACTCCCTAATGTTCACTTGATCCACTAAGAGGGTGTCAAGTGGTTATGGAGAGGATTTGACCAAATTCCAAGTGGATTTGGCCAAAATTTACCCTTTGACCTAGGAGTAAAAAGGTCATTTGACCTTTATTTCAATTTGAATATGTTTGGTATGTTTGATAAATGGGTTGGGCTAAGTTTCATTGAATTTGGAGTTGGTTTGATGTGATTTGGCTCATGTTGACCCATTTAGGTCAAATAACTTCAAGTCAAGTTGACCAATTAGTCAAATTGGGTCAAACCAAGGGTTGGGTCAAGTTTATATGACCATTTGAAATGTTTTGGTGGCTTTGGTTTGATTTAATTTGGTTTAGGTTTGAATTTGGTTCAATTTAGTTCATTTAGGTCAAATGGGTCAAGTTGACCAATTTGACCCATTTGACTTATTTGGGCTAGATCATGGGTTGATTCATGTTTCATTGGTCATATGAAATGGATTGGTATCTTTGTTTCCAATCAGTTTGGTTTATATTTGAGTTTGGCCCAATTTGACCATTTAGGTCAAGTTGGGTTCATGGTAAATTGGGCTAGGTTAGGTCTAGTTAGACAATTGAGGCTTTCGTCAAGTTCAACAAGTGATTTGGAATGAACTTGACCCATTGGTTTCAATCAATTTGACTTAGATCATGTTTTGACACATTTTGACTTTTTAGGTCAAGTTGGGTCAACTTGGGTCAAGTGGCCAATTGGGCTAGGTTAGGCTCAAATGTTGACTTGGTCAAGTTCAAACATTGATCATGAATGAGTTTTGATCAATGGTTTCAATCAATTTGGCCTATAGTGGATTTTTTGGCTATGTTGAGTTTCATTTTGGCTAAGTGTTGACTTGGTCAACTCTAGGTTTGACTTGGTTTGACCCAATTTGAGTGATTGATCATCTCATGATGATTGTTTATCATGATGAGAGGCTTAGATGGGCTTAGTTCAATCCAATTTGGTTAGATTAGAATTTGGCTCATAAAGGGTACTTTAGATCACTTTGGGTCAAGTGAGCCTAAGTGGGTCAAATGGCTTGGTCAAAGCTTGATTTGAGTTTGATTGAACTCACATATGGACTTATGATTGAAATATAATTCCATTTGTAAAGATTTGAAGTCAAATGGGTTTTGATTCATTTGACAATTTCAAGTTCAAAGGGTGAACATGAGTTTGATTTGAGTTTGATTTTGAATTGAGTTTTGGTTAAGTAATTGAAGTTTGTATTTATATTTGGATTCATGATTGAAGGATTGATTGAATCATGAAGAAAAATCAAGAGTTTGGCTTGATTTGAAATTGATTTGGCTAAGTTCAAGAGTTTGACTTGAAAGGCTTATGTTGAATTTTGATTGAATTTGAGTTTGATTTTTTGGAGTTGGTTTTGTTGTTTGAATTTATATTTCATTTATATGTGAATATAAATGAGAATATAAATGGTTATGAGAAAATTTCATGAATTTGAAGTGATTTGAACTTGATTTGGGCTAAGTCCTTAAGAGGGAATCAAAGGGACTTGGGAAAGATTTTAGAATTTGGATTTGATTTTGGAATTTAGTTTGATTTATTTGAATTTATATTTGATTTTATATATGTGAATATATATGAGAATATAAATGGGTTGTGAGAAAATTTCATGAAGTGTTTTGGATTTGATTTGGGCTAAGTCCTTAAGAGGGAATCAAAGGACTTGGGAAATATTTATAAAATTTCAATCATGGGCTTCAATCATTTGGAATTGATCATGGATTTCAATCATTTGGAATTGATTTTAGTTTGGAGGAAATCAATCAAGTTAGAATTGATTTAGGTTTGGAGAAAATCAATGGAATTGATTTGAGTTTGACTTGAAAGAAGGAAGTGAGGAATGTGGTTCAAGCTATAGGGTAGCCAAATTTTCCTACACCCCAAGGCATGACCTATTCTTATGGCTAACTCTTCTAAGTCTCTAGGGCTAGGTTGAGTGTCCACCTAATCACTAGATGTGTCTTAAGACTAAGGAACTCCTAAAGTCTAAGAGAAGTTCTATGTCTAAGATGGAGGGGTTGAGAGCTCATTCTAAAAATGAGGTGAGTAATGTGTCACCCCAATGGTCTTTCTGCTTTGGAGGTTGTAAGTTTGCTATGCTTTCCTTTCTTACTTGGCCACTACACACCGACAAGCACCTTGTTAGTTTGGTAGGCCTTAATGCATGGCCGATAAGCTACTTCATGTTGACTTTGTTTAAGAGGATGTTAGTCTGCTTCGCTTTCTTCTTGTATTAGCCTTTATGCACAGACTGGGCCGAGAATATTTGAAGTTTAGGATAAGTCCCCTAGTGGCTCCTTCCCTCTTGACTGCTTGAAGTCTGGGTCCAGTCCTTCCTCGGTGCTACCCGCTTAGTAGTCGCTCTAGGTTAGATAGCATCTATTCTGCCAATGATAGACTATCCTGATAATCAGTTTCACTTTGAAAGTTATAAGCTTACATGCTTTCCTTCAGATTGATCATTGCACACCAATGGGCACCTTATTTGGTTCTTACTATGCTAATGGATACACCACTCATGCTGATGGATACACCTTAGGTTGGTTGGTTCTCACACCTTAGGATACACCACTCATGGCAGATGTAAGTCTGCTATGCTTTCTCCTTGAGTTATCCACCATACACCTATAGGCTTTCTTTTCTAGGAGACATGATAACGCCCTAGCACCTCCCTGGCAATATATTTGGATCACATCCTTTGTGACCCCATTTAGACACTACATGGGTTACTATCGATTGGAGCTTTTCCTTTCTAGTAACCACTGTGGTTGGAGAATCGCCCGTGGATGTGTGATTCTCCTTGGTCCAGTAAATCTGAGATAGGTCAAGGCTTGCATAACCCCTTCTCAGTGTGGTCCCTCTCACACTAATAGGGTCCATGTAAACATATAAACAAAATATATAATTACTTGTGGATTATGAGGACACCCGTAGAGGTATGTTTTCCCAAGCAAGCATCCTATCTTTAGGGCAGTGTCAGCAAAACTCCCTATTGGAATCACCTGACTACTCTCGAGTTGATATAAGTCCATAGTAGCATTCAATCAGTAGTCACCCCTAAGTCGGGTTTGATTTACTGTGCTACCAACAGGTCACCCCAGGTTGTTCCCTGCTTTAAAAGATGTAAGTCTGCTACGCCTTCTTCCTAGCACAATCGTTGCACACCGATAGGCCAACCCTTAGGTTAGCTAGCTCTACCCCATGACTAGTAGACTATCCCTTTGGATTTGTAAATTTGAGATAGGACAAGTTTGATATAGCCCCTTCTCAGTGGGTCCATCGCACACCGACATGGTCCATAAATTAAATCTATCAACTTTGACCAGCTCACATCCCCAGATATGCCCCTTAATCAAACTAAGCCAAACAAACCAAATCAAATCACATGAAATTAAGATAAAATTAATCGACTACTTTTGAGTTGAAATAAGTCCCCAAGATTCACTTAGTAGTTTCCTAGTCAGTTGATTTGTTGTGCATCCAACAAGTCACCTTGTTCCTCACTTTCGAAGATGTAAGTCTACTATGCCTTCTTCCTAGCATAGCCATTGAACACTGAAAGGCAACCCCTTAGGTTGGCTAGCTCTACCCCACAGCCGGTAGACTATCCCTTTGGATTTGTAAACCTGAGATAAGTCAAGGCTGATATAGCCCCTTCTCAGTGGGTCCATCGCACACCGACAAGGTCCTTACATTAACTCAGATTAAATTAAACCCAATCTAATTTTCCCTAGTGGAGTTAAATCACACCCTTCTCTAGTGAAGCCCCAAATCATATATAAACAAGTCAAGCAAATAAATCAAATTCAAAACCAACTGCCCAATGGAGCAAAATTAAACCAACTCCCCTAGTAGAGTCTAAATCAAAGAAATCCAGTCAAACTCTTATTCCCAATGAATACATCCCCAAACAAATCTATGAAATCAAACTCAAATGCCAATCCCAATGGATAGCTCAACCTGCTTCCCTAGTGGAAGGTTCAAATACCGATCCAGTAAACTTGAGCCCATATCTCTCATAAATATGCCTCCACATCACTAAAAAAATAAATCAAATTAATGTCAATTTGATCTTAATCCCTGGTGGATTATAGATTCTTATCCCCAGTGGATCTTCTTTCCACAAATCATATAATCAAATCAAATTCAAACCTTATCCCTAGTAGATTTTCTTCTATCCCCTCGACATAGATCTTGCATGTCATGTCCAATGCATGTGTGATCCCTAGATCTCCCTCCATGTCCTTGACATGGAATTCTCATCAAATCTTATTTCTTCTCTTATGCACACCTTTAATATTTCAACCAAAAGCCTAACTATGTATTCATTCAAATTACATCATCTTAACATTGTAATCAAGATTTTATGATATGTGATGGTGCAAGCTCAAACTAACTATACAATATCATGCTAAACATATTATAGTGTGAATTAACACACTATATTATATTATAATATGTGATGTTCTATTATAATTTGCTATAATATAATATATTGTCTAACATTACACCTCATTAGAATCACTTAAAAGGAACAAATAACAAAATTTTCTCAAAATATGAATAATGTTCATTTTGGATGTAAAATTATTATTATTTTATTAGAAATTGTACAAAATAGCATAATTTTGGTGTTTCTTCTTGGTCTGTGCCATAAATTTGGCCAAATTCTTCCATCTCAACCTTCAAATTAATATTTTCGTGAGTTTTGACCCAATGTATTATAACAAAAGTAAAACATACTAAAATGTACAATAACATTTAGTAAGACACCACCACATTCATATATATATGAAGTTATATTGCTATATACATTATATTTTAATATGCTTTCATATAATATATTATCTTACATTACACCTTAAAATGAATCATTTTAAGCAAAAAAAATTATAAAATTTGGTTGAAAATGAACATTTATTTTGGATGCAAAATTCCATTATTTTAATTAAATGACACACCATAGCACACCCCAATGATGTTCCCTAAAGCTTACCTTAAATTTAGCCAAATCCCATCATCTCAGCCTATAAATCAATATTTTTATGAATTATACCAGTACAAACTCTACTACATCATACTATAACAAACTAAAATCTACTATAATGCATGATAGTATACTGTAATACATAATAGTATGCTATAATGCATGATGCTACACTATGTTATGGCATCCTATATTATAATACACTATAACATATTATATTATATTATATTGCATATCACATCACAAGGGATTGCTTAAGATAAAAAATCATAAAATTAGTCTAAACAATAAAAACTATATATTTTAGTTGTATCACTTACATATTTTAAATTTAAATAATATATTATGATGCCATGCTCTACCTATTATGAATTTGGCCAAATTCCACCATTTTAAAGTCTAAATTAACATTTTTATAAATAATGCTAGTGTAGCTCAATGCATGATTGCAAAATACTAAAATAATTTAAAATACACAGAATAATATATTATGATATATGATGCTATACTATGCTACAACATATAATATTTATTTTGAACATAAATTCTTACTTTTTAGACTACAAGTGGAGTAGCACACCTTTGGTGCTACAACCTAATTCCCACTTCAAATTTAGCAAATTTCATCATCTGATTTATTAAATCAATATTTTTATGATTTATATTAATATAAACTATAAGGCACAATACCATAATAGATGAAAACATTTCAAAACATCTTATAACAATCAAAAGCACATCACTACATGCTCAAATATATGATGCTACATTATGCTATAATAAATGGTAATATAACTTAATTTAAGGATAAGGTTTAGGGTATTCAAATCTCTAATAATCAAGGGAAAGTATCTTGAAGACATTTTCTTTAGTTACCATAACTATATTAGGATTAGGTCATTCTTTAGATCTACTCCTAATGACATCTTTATTCAAGGTTTAGGGTTTAGGGTTAGGGTTTAGGGATAGTTTAGGGTTTAGGGTTTAGGATTTGGGGTTTAGGGTTTAGGGTTTAGGGTTGTAGGTTTTAGGGTTTAGGTTTATGGTTTTAGGTTTAGGTTTGTGGGGTTTAGGGTTTAGGGTTTTGTGAGTTTTGGTTAAGGGTTAGGGTCTGTGGTTTGGGTTTAGGGTTTTTTAGGGTTTAGGGTTTAGGGTTTAGTGTTTAGGTTTATTTTGGGTTTTGGTTTAGGGTTTAGGGTTTATGTTTTAGGTTTAGGGTTTAAGTTTTAGTTTAGGATTTAGGGTTTAGGGTTTATGGTTTTTTTTTAATAGAGAAAAAATTCAGATTCAACATTTCTTCTTTTTGATTTCATCAACCAAGTAGCACCTCAAGTTTTCTAAGACACAATCGATGACATAGATCAAAAATGTGCACCCACAGAGCAAATCAAAAACCCTAGATAAGTAGAATTATCTCTACTGCAAAGACACAATTCCATAAGCAGATTGATCAACCATTCTTCTCTCTCTCCCATTAGAACCACCCCGCCTCGAGTAGCGATACACCATCATATCCCCGATCTCCCTCCACCACCACAACATCTATAACCTTCATTGCTCCTCCACCTCCATAACCACCACTTCTCTCACCACCACCCCATATCCACTAGCACCTCAGATCCACCCACCACCACTATGATAACCGCTGCCTCTGCCTTTGCCTCCACTACCAGATCTAGACTGAGCCTAGTTGATGGTGATGTTCCTGCCATCAAGGTTCTGCACATTCTTAGGGTTTAGGATTAGTTTTGGGTTTAGGGTTTGGGTTAGGTTTAAGTTAGTGGTTTAGGGTTGGGTTGGGTTTAATGTTTGGTAGTTTGGGGTTTAAGGTTGTAGTTTTTTTAGCATTTAAGGTTTAGGTTTTGAGTTTAGGGTTTAGGGTTTAAGATTTTAGGATTAGGTTGTGGGTTTATAGGGTTTATGGTTTATGATTTGGGTTTAGGGTTTGTTTAGGTTTAGGTTTGGGTCAGGTTAGTTTTGGGTTTAGGGTTTGTGGTAGGATTTATGGTTTTTTTAAAAAAAATTAAAAAAATGGTAGGTTCTAGTTTATTTTGTTTATTTTTTTATTTATTTTTTATTTAATTTTAATTTTATTTTTTTATTTATTATTTATTTATTTTTTAGTTTTTTTTTATTTTTTTTATTTTTTCATTATTTTTATTTTTAGGTTTAGGTTTTATTTTTTTTTAGGTCTCAGTTTTAGGTTTTTAAGTTTATTTTTTTAGGTTTTATTTTAGTTTTAGTTTAGTTTAGTTTATCTTTTATTTAATTTAGTTTATTTAGGTTTAGTTAGGCTTTATTTATTTTAGTTTAGGTTTAGGTTTATTTTATTTTTATTTTAAGTTTAGATTTTATTTTAGTTTAGGGTCTTTTATTTATTATTTTAGGTTTATTTTCTAGGTTTAGGTTTTATTTAGTTTTTATTTTATTTTATTTTAGGTTTATTTTATTTTTTATTTTAGGTTTTGTTTTTATTTTATTTAAGTTTTTTATTTTTTAGTTTAGTTTAGGTTTTATTTATTTTATTTTAGTTTAGTTTTATTTTATTTTATTTTATTTTTTTAGTTGAGGTTTAGTTTAGGTTTAGGTTTTAGTTTATGTTTTTATTTTATTATTTTATTTTGGTTTAGGTTTTTTTATTTATTTTATATTTAGGTTTTATTTAGTTTAGGTTTAGGTTTTTAGCTTTTTAGGGTTTAGGGTTTAGGGTTTATGGTTTAAAGCTAGTTTATGGTTTAAGGTTTAGGGTTTAGGATTTGGGGTTTTGGTTTGGGTTTAGGATTTAGGTTTTAGGTTTAGGTTTAAGTTTTATTTTAGGGTTTAGGTTTTAGATTTTTTTAAGAGAGAACAAATTTAAATTCAACATTTATTTTGTTCGATTTCATCAACCAAGTAACACCCCAAGTTTTCTATGACACAATGACATAGATAAAAAATGAGCACCCATAGAGCAAATCAAAACCCTAGATACTGTAAAGACACAGTTCCATAAGCAGCAGATTAGATCAGCCATTCTTCAGTTTCTCTAGTTCCCATCAGAACCACCGTAGCCTCTCGAGTAGCAGATCCTTCATCATATCCCCAATCTCTCCATCCGCTACCACCACGGCTGTAACCTCCATCACTCATCCGCCTCCATAACCACCACTTCTCTGACCACCACCTCCATATCCACTAGCACCTCCAGATCCCCCACCACCACTGCGTTAACTGCCACCTCCGCCTTCGCCTCCACCACCAGATCTAGACTGAGCCTAGTTGATGGTGATGTTCCTGCCATCAAGGTTCTACACATTCTTAGGGTTTAGGGTTAGTTTAGGGTTTTTTTAGAGAAATAAGGGAAAGTTTATTACCACAAAGAAAAGGTACAAAGTCCTTAGAGGGGGCAAATCTCTAAGCTAATGCTCAAAGAGCTACAAAAGGTCCTAAAAAGATAAGCCCCCTAACTATTACAATAGTTAAGGAAAGCAAGCAAAGGAAATCAAAAATAGTAATCAATAAATGAAAATCCATGTAAGCAACAAACTCCATCTGATCCTTTTGAAACCAGCATGATCCACCATGAGTAGTCTCCAAACCTATAAAAGAGATCTGCAAAATGCTTTTAAAAGGATGAGTACAATTAATCAAGTAATTAATCAAGCATAAAGAGTGTGAGCAGATAAAATGAATAAGATAAAGAAAAGGCTCAGGCTCAATTACAATCATTTCAAGGAGCAACACTATATCTAAGCATCCAAACTTTAGGTGAAGGGTAACAATTACATACAGCGCTACCAGCCAAAAAGAAGAAAGAGTGGAAAACATCAAAGCCATCATTGTCAAAGATACCTCTTGTAGCACTTTTCCAAGGACAATCATTATGCTATAAAATACTCCAAAAGCAAAAAATAGCCTCCAAACACCCAAAGAATTAGAGATATAAAGCTGAATATGACAGATACAAAGGTAATCCACCAGGATAGTAGAAACTCAAAGGAGCACCACCAAAGCCACCACCAAGAATGGATAACAAAATCAATAGGAGCAAACCTCATAATATGAGAAAACACTAAAGACAATCCAAAGGAAAAAGAAAACACATAAGTGGTAGGATCCTCCATCAAAAGGAGCAAAGAGAATAATAATAAAACCCATCTAACAATAATTCTAATAGCAAGAGGAGGTAGCAAGGCCCAAGGAGGAAACTAGAAGAAGAGAGTCACAGAAGATAAGCGTAGCTTTCCCAAAGACAAATACCAAAGGAGCAAGAAAATTTTGCCAAAATAAACACTCCATCAACTAGCCCAGCCTCAGCAAACCACCTCAATAGTAAAAGATCCAAATCATCAATCTTAGAACCATTAGTATAAAGTCCAACAATAGTCATCAAGCCACAAATAATGAAGATACTTAGGGAGATAGAAATAGACAGTAGCCGCTAATCCCAATTAAAGGAAAGGAAAATCCAATCCATAAAGCTAGAGACAACAGCCAATGATAGAATAATAAGAAGCCTAGTATAGAAAATAGGCCAACTGATAAAAATAGAAGTATAATAGTGACCCAACACAACCACCATCACCCAAGGATAAATAATTACCAACCAGGAGTCATTAGCCAGCCACTTCAGAACAAAACCCACAACCAAAACCTCAATAATACAGGAGGAGGACCAACCCATAACTAGAGGAAACAATAAACCAGAGACATCCATCCTCAAAACTAACCAAAGAAGAAACAAAGTAAGGGAAAAGAGCCATAAAAAATAGTTCTCCAAGCTACTGTAAAGCAGCAAACAGTTCACAAAGTCACCCAACTCATCATAGTAGTAGAAGCAGTAGCCATAAAAACACTTCTACCAAAAACCACTATCCGATGAGCAATCCCCACCCAAGAATCCCACACCCAAATAATAGAAGCAGGGGGGAAGGGATCAACTCATGAGAAAAGGGGCAGCCAAAAGCACTTGGAAGAACCACCCTAAATAGTAAGAAACAAGTAGGCCACGGGCCATCCAGCCATAAAGCAACCACCCTAGAAAAACCTAATAAAATAACCACCAAAAAGAGAACCAGAACCAAAGGTAGATAACAAATCTAGAAAGAACAACACAACCTGTAGGGATAATACCCACATCCGTGATTTCACCAAAGAACTGCCAACTCGCAAACCCAAACCAAACAAATTAGGCTATAGAAAAACCCAATAATTAAATAACCAAAGGAAGAAAAAACCACACAAGAGAACAATAAAGCTAAGGAGAAAACCCTGCCCATCACCAAAATAACATAATTCCACCATAACAAGGAGTAAACAGGAAGAGAGAACCATAACAAACAGAAGACAGGTAAACAACCTTCACTTGCTGCAAACTCGACTTCCACCAGGAATGGAGACAAAACAAACTAGAAACCAAAAACTATAGCAAAAAACCAAAGGAATGAAAAATAACCCCAACCAATCCAAAAAATAGGAAGAATTCATACAAGAGAACAAAATTAGGTTTAGGTGAAGAGAAAACTCAAATCCAAACCAGCAGAGAAAATATCCAAAACCAAAAAAAAAACCATCCACACAGAGTAATCGAAAACCACAAAGAAGGAAGGAAGAGCTAAAAGCTTCTAAGATAAGGAAACCCAATTTTATCTAGATTAATAAGACCACTTAATAAAAAAGGAAGATCTTCATTAGAAAACATTTACAAATTAGAAGAATTGGCCCCTAAGTTGGCAAGAAAATTAGCAAGAATTGCATTCTCTATAGATACAAGAAATTTAAAAATCTAGATTAGCAAGAAGACTCCTAGTATGATTAAGTAAATAAAGCACTTCAGCATTGCCATGGAAGTCGAATTAAGTAAATCTAAAAGGAGAGCATCAACTTCAACCCAACTTAGAAAACCTCTTGCTCAAAGAAATAAAATAGAACAAGGATCTAAAGGGGCAGAAAAGTAGAAATTACCTTGCCACCATGATCTCTCAAAATCCACCACAACCATAACAACCATTAGAGATCAAGCCATTGTTAACCTTGATGCAATTATGATTAGGTTTAATCCAATGGATAACTTTTTGGTTGGAAGAAACATTACAAGTATGAAGGTTAATCCCAAATTTCAAGGCCTCACTAGTAGCCTTTAAAATTGGAGTAAGTAAGAAGATTGGCTTTAAAAAAGAGATAAATTTTATATTTGGATCTAGCAATAATACAATTATAATTCATAGGAATATTACGGTTCTTTGAATCACTTTTATCCATCCAAATATACCAAAGAATAGTAATAATTAAGACAATTTTAACATGACCCTTAGAAGTATGAGAGAAACATGCTTCAAAAAAGTTGCATAATAGAAAGTGAGCCATTAAAATGGAAGGTATTAAAAACATTATCATACCGCCCACAAAAGGGCATAAATATTCACAAAAAACATGATCCATAATTTCAATGTGATAACAACAATGACATTTAGGGGAGGTGGAATTTTTTTTTAAAAGAGTAGCATCCATAGGGATATAATGCTTAAGAATGCATCAAGTTAAGACCAAAAATTAACACTATTATTATTCTAGATTTTGGTAAAAACCAAGGAATCTTGATATTTAAGTTTGATAAATTGCCAAACATCCTTAGAAATAAAATCTCCAAAAGAAGAGATTTTGAAAAGAATTTGGTCGGTTCATTAGGGTGAGAGCAAATTTTGAGAAATTTTTTCAAATGATCACATTTGGGACAAGGTTATTCAATTGAGTGACATCCATCCCAATTATTAATAAGTAACTGATGAACCTTAAGCACCCTCATAGAATGAGTATTATAAAGGGAATCAAGAGATCCCGACCAAGCTGCTTGCCTTGCCAAAAAAAAGGAGAAACCAATTGATACCCCAGTGAAATTAAATTCTCAAAGACTCCATTTGATGCTATAAATCTTTCTCCAGGGAGGAGAATCCCAAGATTTGAAAACACAAATGAGGGAGGTGTTTGCCCTGACAATATTTAGCATGCATAAACTTGACTAATAGCTATCTTTATTTCTAAAGTTCCACCACATTTTAGGAAAAATAATTAATAAAGAATCCTCTAAGGTTTTGCAACCCAAAACACCTTCATTATTAGTACCACAACAATTATGCTAGCCCAATGTAATCTTTGGTAGATCTATTAGACCCCTAAAAAAATTTGTTAAAAAAGTCTATTAATCTTTTAAATAATATAACGAGTATGTACAATAGTAGACAAGAGATACATAGGCAAAGAGCAAAGGGTACTTTTGATCAGGATAACTCTAACACCAAAGGAGAGTAAATGAAATTCCCAAGAAGAGATTTTCTTATTAATTTTTTGAATAACTTCATCAAATAAAGAAGATCTTTTCATGCCTTTATATAAGGGAGTCCCCAGGTATTTGACAGGGAGATTTTGATGAGAGAAGCCCATAATATTCTTGATAACATTGATCTTAGATAAGGAGATAGAAGAGCTAGTAATAAGATAACTTTTATCATGATTAATATTCAAGCCACTCTCCCTACCAAAGTGATTTAAGAACTTACATAATTTTTTAATGTAATGAGTTGAGGCATTACAAAATAAAACAAAATCATCAAAAAACTAAGATGAGAAAAGGGAAACCCATCAATGGTTCTGTAGAACATGTGAGGAATTCTACTAAACATATGCTCAAGACATCTAGAAAGATATTCCACAATAATAAAGAAAAGAGCAGGAGAAAGAAGGTCACCTTTCCTTAACCCATGAGAGGAGGAAAAAAATCCATTCACTTCACCATTAAAAAGAATAGAAAACCAAGAGTTCTCAATCCCATTCTTAATTAAAGTAATAACTTGATTAGAAAACCCAAATAAAGCCAGAATTTTATAAAGGAAAACCCAATCAATATTATCGCAGGCTTTTGAAATGTCAAGCTTAAAAAGTAAGTTACCACCTCAAACTTTGGCATTCAAATCATGAATCATCTCTTGGGCTAATAGATCATTATCAGTAATGGATCTCCCTTTAACAAAACCAATTTGATTGGAGGATATAATTTTAGGGAGCAAGGTACTCCATGTTTTAGCAAAAGCCTATTCATTCGAGCATCTTCTCTCTTCTATTTTGGTGCTCTAGTGAATTTCATTTCCTTACAGAGGTGCATCCCCTTTTTTTTGTGCAAATTCAACTGTGCTTCCAATTGTAGCTCGATGGCATTTAGCTGCTCGCACCATGCGCCTCTATTGATTTTGGCTGTAATTTCTGCTTCCCCAAGGGGAAATCCTATTAATATGGATGCTCTTGCTATGGATTTTGGCTCTATGGTAGTTTCGCATGAATCTATCGCTTTGAAATCATTCAAGGATGTTCTCGGTAAGGCTAATTGCGTGAGTCTCTCAACCTTATTTCGACTTTCTGTGGTATGCCCACAATAATGTTCGATCTAGTTGTGGAAAGGATTTGGCCATTTAAATTTATGTTGGTGGGTATATTAATTTTATGCCATCCTACTTTGGAGAATATTCATTCTTTCTTACATAGAAGCTTTCTCGATTTTAGAATTGATTGACACCCCATTCATTTTTAGTTTAGGTTAAGGTTTAGTTCTAGTTTCTTTTATTCTATTTAGTTTTGGTTTTGGTTTAATTTATTTTAGGTTTATAGGTTTTACTTATTTAAGTTTAGGTTTAGTTTATTTTATTTTTATTTTTTAGTTTAGGTTTTTTTTTAAGTTTAGAGTTTGTTTTATTTATTATTTATTTTTAAGTTTATTTTATAGGTTTAGTTTATTTTATTTTATTTTAGGTTTATTTTATATTATTTTAGGTTTAGTTTTTATTTTATTTAGGTTTTCTAATTTTTAAATAATTTTTTCTTTTTATTTATTTTATTTTAGTTTAGATTTTAGTTTTTATTTTATTACTTTTTTAGGTTGAGGTTTAGATTTAGGTTGAGGTTTAGGTTTTAGTTTATGTTTTTATTTTATTTTAGTTTAGGTTTATTTATTTATTTTATTTTTAAATTTTATTTAGTTTAGGTTTAGCATTTAGCTTTTTATTTAGAGTTTAGGGCTTAAGGTTTATTTTGGGGTTTAGTTTAGTTTTAGGTTTAGGTTTTAAGTTTTTAAGTTTTAGTTTGGGATTAGGGTTTAAGGTTTTAGTTTTATTTTTTAAGAGAGAACAAATTCAAATTCAACATTTTTTTTTTTTTGATTTCATCAACCAAGTAGCACCCTAAATTTTCTAATTGATGATATAGATGCACCCATAGAGCAAATCAAAACCCTAGATAAGTTGAACCATCTCTACTATAAAGAAATAGTTCCATAGTTAGCCATTTTTTTTCATTTCTAGTTCCATTATCTAGTAGGGGATCCGCCAACATATCCCTAATCTTTCCCTCCGCCACCACCATGGTTGTAGCCTCCATCGCTCCTCCTGCCTCCACACCCATTTAGCCTCCATCCATTTAGATCCCCACCACCACTACTTCCACAGCCTTTCTCCTCCACCGATCTAGATATTTTATTTTACTGATGTTCTTTTCAAGGTTCAACCCATTCTTAGGATTTAGAGCTTATGGTTTTTTTTTTAGGGTTTAGGTTTTGTTAGTTTAGATTTGTGGTTTTGTGGTTTTAGTTTGGGGTTGGGTTTAGAGTTGGGTTTAATGTTGTAGGTTTTAGGGTTTAGGTTTAGGGTTTGGTTTAGGTTTAGGTTTGGTTTAGTTTTAAGTCTAGGTTTAAGTTTTAGTAGGGGATTAGGGTTTAAGGTTTTAGTTTTATTTTTTAAGAGAGAACAAATTTAAATTCAACATTTCTTTTTGAATTCATCAACCAAGTAGCCCCTAAATTTTCTAAGACACACGTGATGATATAGATAAAAAAAGCACCCATAGAGCAAATCAAAACCCCAGATAAGTTGAACCATCTCACTATAAAGAAATAGTTCCATAAGCTAGAGGATCTGCCATTTTTAATTTCTCCAGCTCCCATCTAACCCCCCGCTCTTAGTAGGGATCCTCCAACATATCAATCTCCCTCTGCCACCACCATGGTTGTAGCTCCATCGCCTCCTCCCGCCTCCACGCCTAATGCCGCTCCATATCCACCACCTCTAGATCCCCACCACCACGGTAACCACCGCCTCTACCTTCCCCTCCACCACCTAGAGACCTATCATTTATGATGTTCTGGTTCAACCCATTCTGGGTTTAGAGCTTGCTTTATGGTTATTTGGTTTAGGTTTTTAGAGATTTGTTTTGTAGGTGTGGGTCAGGATTTAAGGTAGAGTTTAGGGTTTAATGTCAGGTCAGGGCCTGGTGTGGCTAGGGTTTGGGTTTGGGTTTAGCACAGATTTTAAGGCCAAGGGTTTGGGTCCTCAGGTGGGCTCAGGCTCAGGCTTAAGACTAGGTCAAGGTGTGGCCTGGGGCTCAGGTAGGTTAGGGAGGCCTAGGGCCCAGGGTTTGGTGAGGTAGTTTAAGTCTTTTGGTGGCTCAGGGTTTTTATAAAATTTTAGCTTTTACTTAGTTTAATTTAGTTTATTTTATTTAACTGAGATTTTATATTTATTTTAGGTTTTTTTTATTTTTTTTTTATTAATAGTATTTATTTTTAAGTCATTTATTTTAGTTTAGGTTTTTTTATTTAGTTTATTTTTTAGTTCATTTTTTTGAGTTTTCTATTTATTATTTTGGTTTTAGTTTTATTTTTTATTTTTAGGTTTAGGTTTTATTTTTTATTTTATTTTTTTAGGTTTTAAGTTTTTATTTTAGTTTATTTTTTTTAAGTTTTATTTTTTTTTGGTTTAGTTTAGTTTAGTTTATTTTAGGTTTTTAGATTTTATTTATTTTAATTTAGTTTATTTTAGTTTTATTCAGTTTATTTTATTTTATATTTTATTTTATTTTAGCTAAGTTTTTTTTAGTTTAGGGTTTAGATTTTATTATTATTATTTTTAGGTTTTATTTTATGTTTATTTTTTTAGGTTTAGATTTCATTTAGTTTTTAGTTTATTTTATTTGAGGTTTATTATATTTTTTTATTTTACGCTTAGTTTTATTTTATTTTAGGTTTTAATTCTTAGTTTATTTTATTTTATTTATTTTGTTTAGGTTTTATTTATTTTATTTTATTTTATTTTATTTTTATTTTTTTATTTTATTTTATTTTTTAAGTTTAGTTTAGATCTTTAGGTTTTATTTTATTTTATCTTTATTTTATTTATTTAAGTGTTTTTTTATTTTATTATTAGGTTTTATTTAGTTTCAGTTTTTAGGGCCTAAGGTATGGTTCAGGGTTTGTTCTAGGATTATGATTGTGTGGTCAGTCATTTTGTGGTGTGGCTCACAACCTGGCTCAGTTTTAGGTCTTTCAGAGCCTAGGAGCCTAAGCCCAGTGCCAGGGTTAGTTTTAGGGCCAGTGTTTTAGCCTAGTAGGTTTAGTTTATTTAGGTTTATGATTTTGGGTTTTAGGTCAAGAGTTTAGTTTAGGTCAGTTGGTTAGTTCTTTTAGTTTTAGGGTTTGTCAGGGTCAGGTTTTAGAGTTAGGCCTAGATTTAAGCCTAGGATTTTGTGGTTAATAGTTTTGTGGTTTTTAAAAGTAAACACATTTTATTTATTTATTTAGTCATTTATTTATTTTAGCTTTATTTTTTATTTTATTTTATTTAGTTTAATTTATTTATTTTAGTTTTGGTTTTTATTTTAATTTATTTTTTATTTAGTTTAGGTTTACTTGATTTTATTTTATTTTTTATTTATGTTTAGTTTTTTTATTTTTAGGTTTAGTTTAAGATTTTATTATATTTATTTTAGGTTTAGGTTTTAGGTTTTTATTTTAGGCTCTTTTTTAGGCTTTATTTTATTTAGTTTAGGTGTTGGTTTATTTTTAATTTATTTTATTTTATTTAGTTTAGGTTCAAGTTTAGGTTTAGGTTTCAGTTTTATTTATTTTAGTTTAGTTTATTATAGATTAGGAGTCATTTAGACACTAAGACTTATGTAGTCATAAGACACTTTTAGTGATTAGGTGAATACTTAACCTAAGCCTAGAGACTTAGAAGGGTTAATCATAGGATTAGGCCATGTCTTAGGGACCTAAGAAAATAACTTATTATGTAGCCTAAATCCAATCCATGTACACCTCCTTAAATTCAATTCAAATCCAAATTTCTAACAAAACCTCAAACTTAGGTTTATTTTATTTTATTTATTTTTATTTTACATCTAGTTTTTATTTTATTTAAGTTTTAATTCTTAGGTTTATTTTATTTTTCAGTTTAGTTTAGGTTTTTATTTATTTTATTTTAGTTTATTTTTATTTATTTTATTTTATTTTCTGGTTTATGTTTAGGTTTTAGTTTAGGTTTTTACAATATTTAATTTTATTTAGGTTTAGGTTTTTTTATTTATTTTATTATTTTATTTTATTTTAAGTTTATGTTTAAGTAGTTTTAGGGTTTGGTTTTAGGGTTTAGGGTTTAGGATTATGGTTAAGGGTTTAGGGTTAAGCTAGTGTTTAGCTTTAGTTTGGGTTTAGGTTTAGGGTTATGGTTAGTAGGGTTTATGGTTTAGCCTTTAGGGAAAATGGTTTTGTGGTTTAGTGAGGGTTAGTTTAAGATTTAGGGTTTAGGGTTTAGGGTTTAGGGTTTAGGGTTTAAAGTTTAGGGTTTATGGTATTTTTTTAGGGTTTAGATTTATGTATTTTATTTTATATTTTTAAAATTAAGTAAATGGTGGGTTTAGGTTTATTTAGTTATTTTTTATTTTTATTTAGTTTAGTTTATTTATTTTGGTTTAGCTTTCTATTTTATTTTATTTTTTAGGTTTAGGTTTAAGTTTATGCTTATTTTTTACATTCATTGTATTTTTATTTTATTTTTTAGGTTTATGTTTTATTTTTTATTTTTAGGTTTAGGTTTATGTGTTTATTTTAGGTTTAATTTTAGGTTTTTTTTAGTTTAGGTTTAGGTTTTTTTAGTTTATTTTATTTTATTTAGTTTTAGGTTTTGGTTTAGTTTATTTTAGGTTGAGGTTTAAGTTTTATTTATTTTAGTTTAGTTTATTTTAGTTTAGGTTTAGCTTATTTAATTTTGTTTATTTTAAGTTTAGGATTTTTTTGTTTAGGTTTTAGGTTTTAGTTTTAATTTATTTTTAGGTTTAGGTTATTATTTAGTTTTTATTTTATTTAGGTTTTTTATTTTTAGGTTAATTATATTTTTTTAGTTTTGGATTTTATTTATTTTATTTTATTTTAGTTTTTATTTTTTATTATATTTTAATTTTTTTGTTTAGGATTAGGTTTAGATTTTTATTTTATTTTATTATTATTTTATTTAAGTGTAGGTTTTTTATTTATTTAATTTTTAGGTTTTATTTAGTTTAGGTTTAGGTTTCTAGGTTTTTAGGGTTTAGGGTATAGGGTTTGGGGTTTGGGGTTTTGGGTTTAGGGTTTAAGTTTGTAGGGCCTGGGTTTAGTGGTTTAGGGGTTTTAAGGTTTAGGGTTTAGGGTGTTTAGGTCAGGGTGGGTGTGGCTAGAGTTAGGGTTCTTTTGTTAATTTTTTTATAAACCAAGTACACGCTTAGGTTTATTTAGATTTATTTTCTTACATTATTTTAATTTTAATTTTATTTATTTTATTTAGGTTTATTTATTTTAGTTTACTTATTTATTTATTTTTATATTTAAGTTTATGTTTAGGTTTATTTTAGTTTAGTGTTATTTTACATTATTTTTTTAGGTTTAAGTTTTATTTTTTATTTTTAGGTTTAGGTTTAGGCTTTATTTTCTTAGGTCTATTAGGTTTATTTTTAGGTTTTATTTTTTAGTTTAAGTTTATTTTATTTTATTTAGGGTTTAGGTTTAGGTTTAGATTTAGTTTATTTTAGGATTAAGTTTAGGTTTTATTTATTTTAGTTTAGTTTATTTTAGTTTAGGTTTAGGTTTATTTTATTTTTATTTTAGGTTTAGATTTTTTTGTTTAGGGTTTAGGTTTTATTTTTTATTTATTTTTAGATTTTATTTTTATGTTTATTTTTTTGGTTTCATTTCTTATTTTATTTTATTTTAGGTTTATTTTATTTTTATTTTAATTTTAGTTTTTATTTTATTTAGGTTTTTATTTTTAAGTTTACTTTAAGTTTTATTTTATTTTATTTTTGTATAGTTTTTATTTTTTTTGCTTTATTTTCTTTTTAGGTTTAGGTTTAGGTTTAGGTTAGGTTTTAGTTTAGATTTTTATTTTATTTTGGTTTAGGTTTTTTTATTTATTATATTTTTTAGGTTTTATTTAGTTTAAGATTAGGTTTTTAGCTTTTTAGGGTTTGGGGTTTATGGTTTAGGGTTTTGTTGAGGGTTGAGGTGAAGGGTTTGGGGTTTGGGTTTAAGGTTGGGAGGGTAGGTTTTAGGGTTTAGGGTTTTTTAGGGTTTAGGGTTTAGGGTTTAGGGTTTAGGGTTTTAGGGTTTAAGGTTTAATGTTTGTGGTTTAGGGTTTTTAGGGTTTAGGGTTTAAGTTTTTGTTTAAGTTTTAGGGTTCAGGTTTTAGTTTAAGTTTTAAGGTTTTGGTGTTTTTTTAATAGATAAAAAATTTGTATTCAACATTTCTTCTTTTTGATTTCATCAACCAAGTAAGAAACCAAGTTTTCTAAGACACAAGTGATAAAATAAATAAAAAATAAGCACACATAGAGCAAATCAAAAACCCTAGAAAACTAGGACTGTCTCTACTATAAAAATATAGTTCCATAAGTACCAGATTAGATCAGCCATCCTTTAATTTCTTCAGTTCCCATTAGAACCACCCCAGCCTCTCGAGTAGTGGGATCCACCATCATGTCACCAATCTCTCCCTTCGCCACCACCACGGCTGTAACCTTCATTGCTCCTCCCACCTCCATAACCTCCACTACTTCGACCACCACCTCCATATCCAGCAGCACCTCTAGATCCCCCACCACCATTGCGAGCAACCCTCAGCCTCCACTGCTAGATCTAGACTGAGCCTGATTGATGGTGATGTTCCTTCCATCAAAGTTCTACCCATTCTTAGGGTTTAGGTTCATTAGGTTTTAGGGTTTAACTTTATTTTTTAATTTATTTAGTTACTTTAGGTTTACATTTTTGGGTTCTGTGGTGGGTTTAGGGTTTTGCTTTAGGCTTTAGGGTTTAGAGTTTTGTGTTTATGCTTTTAGGGTTTAGGGTTAGGGGTTAAGGGTTTAGGATTTAGGTTTAGAGTTTAGGGTTATGATTTAGGATTTAGGAGTTTGGTGTTGTGGCTTTAGGGTTTGAGGGTTTAGTGGTTTAGGATTTAGTTTTAGGCTTTAGCCATGGTGTAGGTTTTAGGGTTTGGGGTTAGTTTAGGGTTTAAGATTTGGGTTAGGGTTAGGTTTAGGGTTTAGGGTATGGGGTTTAGGGTTTAGTGTTTAGGGTTTAGGGTTTAGGGTTTAGGGTTTAGGGTTATAGGTTTATGGTTTAGGGTTAGTTTTAGGGTTCACAGTTTAGGGTTTAGGGTTTAGGGTTTTTTTCTAAAATTAAGTAAATCTGTAAGATTAGATTTATTTAATTTATTAAGTTTATTTTTTATTTATTTTAGTTTATTTTATTTTTTTTACTTTTATTTAGGTTTATTTTTTATTTATATTTAATTTAGTTTATTTATTTTAGGTTTATTTATTTTAGTTTAGGTTTTTTATTTTAGTTTACTTTTTTAAGTATGGGTTTAGGTTTATGCAAAATTTTTATTTTAGTTTCATTTTTATTTTATTTATTAGTTTTAGGTTTTAATTTATATTTTTAGGTTTAAGTTTCAGTTTTTTTTCTTAGGTTTAGGCTTTATGTTTTTATTTTAGATTTACTTTTAGGTTTTATTTTTTAGTTTAGGTTTAGGTTTATTTTAGTTTATTTTATTTTATTTAGTTTAGGTTTAGGTTTAGGTTTAGTTTATTTTAGATTTAGGATTAGGTTTTATTTATTTTAGTTTAGTTTATTTTAGTTTAGGTTTATCTTTATTTTATTTTGTTTATTATATTTTTATTTTAGGTTTAACTTTTTCTTTAGTTTAGGGATTATGTATTATTTTTTATTTTTTAGGATTATTTTTAAGGTTTAGATTCTTATTTAGTATTTATTTATTTTTATTTAGGTTTATTTTATTTTCATTTTATGTTTAGTTTTTTTATTTTATTTAGGTTTTATTCTTAGGTTTATTTTATTTTATTTTTAGTTTGGGTTTTATTTTATTTTAGTAAATTTTATTTTATTTTATTTTATTTTAGGTTTAGGTTTAGGTTTAGTTTTTATTTTATTTTATTTTGATTTAGTTTTTTTATTGTATTATTAGGTTTATTTAGTTTAGTTTAGGTTTTGTGGGTCAGGGGGTGTTTAGTGGTTTAGGGCCCAGGGTTTAGGGTCATTGTGGGTTAGGTTTAGGGTTTAGGGTTTTTGTTTCAGTTTTAGGGTGAGCTTAGGATTTTAGTGTTTGGGCCTGTTTAGGGTTTGATTTAGTGAGGTTAGGGTTTAGGAATAGGGTTTAGGGTTTAGGGCCTGTGGTCAGGTTTTAGGGTTTAGTAGAGGTTTAGGGTCCAGTGTTTAGCTTTAGGGTTTAAGGTTTAGGTATAGGCATGGGGTTGTAAGTTCAGTTGGGGTTTAAGGTTAGTTTTTTGGACATTTAGGATTTAGGGTTTAAGGTTTGTTTAGGATTATTTTAAATTAAGTAAACCAATAGTTTTAGTCCATTTAATTTATTTATTTATTTTATTTATTTATTTTTATTTCTTAATTTTATTTAAGTTTTTAAAATTTTGTTTAGTTTATTTATTTTAGTTTTTTTTTTTATTTTAGTTTATTTCTAGGTTTAGGTTTAGGTTTATGGAAACTTTTAGTTTAGTTTTATTTTTATTTTATTTTTTAGTTTTAGGTTTTAGTTTTTTTTTTTAAATTTAAGTTTTACTTTTTATTAAAATATTTTTCTAGGTTTAGTTTTTTGTTTTTATTTTAGATTTACTTTTACGTTTTATTTTTTAGTTTAGGTTTAGGTTTAATTTAGTTTATTGTATTTAGTTTAGGTTCAGGTTTAGCTTATTTTAGGTTTTGGTTTAGGTTTTATTTATTTTAGTTTATTTTTTTTAGTTTAGGGATTAGGTTTGATTTTTTATTTTTTTTTTCAAATTTATTTTTTAGGTTTAAATTTTTATTTAGTTTTTATTTTATTTTATTTTTATTTTATGTCTAGTTTTATTTTATTTAGGTTTTAATCTTAGGTTTATTTTAGTTTTAGTTTATTATAGGTTTTATTTATTTTATTTTAGTTTATTTTATTTTATTTTATTTTATTTTGGTTTGGGTTTAGGTTTAGTTTAGGTTTATTTTATTTTATCTGGGTTTAAGTTTTTTATTTTATTATTTGGTTTTATTTAGTTTAGAGGTTTTAGGTTTGTGGCTGTGGTAGTGTTTAGTGTTTAGGTTTGGGTGTGAGTGTCAGTAGTTGGTTAGGGTTTAGGGTTTAGTCTTGGGTTTAGGGTTTAGAGTTTAGGCCCAAGGTTTAGGGTTTTAGGGTTTAGAGGATCAGGATTTAGGGTTTAGGATAGTGGTGGGTTTAGGTTTAGTGTTTATGGTTTAAGTTTTGTGGTTTAGAGGTTTAGGGTTTAGGCATGTTTTAGGGTTTAGGTTTAAGGTCTTTTAAAATTAAACCCGATAGGTTTAAGTTATTTAGTTTATTTAGTATATTTTTTATTTATTTTAGTTTATTTTATTTTTTTATTTTATTTAGTTTAGTTTTAATTTTATTTAGTTTAGTTTATTTATTTTAGTTTGGTTTTTATTTTAGATAATTATTTAGGTTTAGGTTTAAGTTTATGTTTTTATTTTAGTGTATTTTATTTTATTTAATTTTTTTTAGTTTAAGTTTTGTTTTTATTTTAGGTTTAGGTTTAGATTTTTATTTTATATTTTTTAGGTTTAGGTTTATTTTAGTTTATTTCATTTTATTTAGGGTTTAGGTTTAAGTTTAGGTTTCATTTATTTTAGGTTTAAGTATAGGTTTTATTTTTTTTTAGTTTAGTTATTTTAGTTTAGGTTTATGTTTATTTTATTTTTATTTTAGGTTTAAGTTTTTCTTTGAGTTAGGGTTTAGGTTTTATTTATTATGTATTTTAGGTTTCATTTTGTGTTTATTTTTTAGGTTTAGGTTTTATTAAGTATTTATTTTATTTTATTTTTTAATTTTATTTTATTTTATATTTAGTTTTTTATTTTTAGGCTTTTATTTTAAGGTTAATTTTATTTTTTTAGTTTAGTTTTATTTATTTTTAGTTTATTTTATTTAATTTTATTTTCTTTACATTTTGATTTTGGTTTAGTTTAGTTTTATTTTATTTTATTTATTTTATTTAGGTTTAGTTTTATTTATTTTATTTTGGTTTTAGGTTTAGTAGGTTTAATTTTATGGTTTAGGTTTATGGTTTAGGGTTTAAGGTTTAGGTTTAGGTTTTAGGGTTTAGGTTTAAGTTTTAGGTTTAGTTTTTTTAGGTTTTAGTTTAGTTTTAGGGTTTGGGTTTTAGGAGTTTAGGGTTTAGTTATATGTTTAGGGTTGGATTTAGGGTTTAGGTTTAGGGTTTAGGTTGAGTTTGAGGTTTTGGGAGGAGTTGAGTTTGAGGTTTATTTGGGTTTAGGTTTAGGGTTTTGGGTTTAGGTTGGATTTAGGGTTTATGGATTGAGGGTTAGGTTTGAGGTTTTGTGGTTGGGGTGAGGGTTTAGGGTTGTAGGTTTAGAGTTTAGGGTTTTAGGGTGGGTTTAGGGTTTAGGTTTTTTTTTTTTTTAAAAAAAATTAAGATATTTATTTAGTTTATTTTTTAATAATTTAGTTCATTTTATTTTTATTTATTTATGTTTATTTATTTATTTTAGTTTATTTATTTTAGGTTTTTTTATTTTAGTTTTATTTTAGTTTCTTTGATAGGTTTAGGTTTATGCTTATTTTTTAGTTTAGTTTTATTTTTATTTTATTTTTTAGGTTTACATTTTATTTTTATGTTTAGGTTTAGGTTGAAGTTTTTATTTAATTTTTTAGGTTGATTTTTAGATTTTATTTTCTGATTATTATTAGGTTTAATTTTTAGTTTAGGTATAGGTTTATTTTACTTTATTTTATTTAGTTTGGTTTTTAGTTTTTTTGGTTTAGGTTTAGGATTTATTTTAGTTTAATTTTATTTTGTTAATTTTATGTTTAGTTTTTTTAGGGTTTATGTTTTTTTTATTTATTTTAGGTTTGTTTCTAGGTTTATTTTTAGGTTAGGTTTTATTTAGATTTTATTTTAGTTTATTTTAGGTTTATTTTATTTTATTTTTACGTTTAGTTTTATTTTATTTAGGTTTTTTTTTATTTTTAAGTTTATTTTATTTTTTAAATATAGTTTAGGTTTTTATTTATTTTATTATAGTTTAATTTTTATTTTTTTATTTTAACTTATTTTTACGATTAGGTTTAGGTTTAGGTTTAGGTTTAGATTTTAGTTATGGTTTTTATTTTATTTTATTTAGGTTTAGATTTTTTTATTTATTTTATTTTATTTTCTTTTAGGGTTTTTTAGGCTTTATTTAGGGTTTAGGGTTTAGGGTTAGGGTTTAGGGTTTAGGGTTTAGGGTTCAACATTTAGTGTTTATGGTTAGTTTTGGGGTTTGGGGTTGGTTAAGGTTCTTTTAAATTAAGTAGACAGGGTTTGATTTATTTAATTTATTTTTTTTATTTTAGTTTATTTTATTTTTTATTTTTATTTTCCTTTATTATTTTTATTTTTTTAGTTCATTTAATTTAGGTTTTCTATTTTAGTTTCTTTTTAGGTTTTAGGTTTAGGTTTAGTTTTATTTTTTTTAGTTTAGTATTATTTTATTTTGTTTTTTTGAGGTTTAATTTTCTATTTTAGGTTTAGGTTTAGGTTTTAATTTATTTTTTAGGTTTTATTTTAGGTTTATTTTTAGGTTTTATTTTTTAAGTTAGGTTTAGGTTTATTTTTAGTTTATTTTATCTTATTTAGTTTAAGGTTTAGGTTTAGTTTATTTTAAGTTTTGGTTTAAGTTTTATTTATTTTAGTTTAGATTATTTTATTTTATTTATTTTAGGTTTAGTTTTTTTTTTAAATTTAGGGTTTAGGATTTATTTTTTTATTTGTTTTTAAGTTTTATTTTTAGATTTATTTTTTAGGTTTAGGTTTTTATTTAATATTTATTTTATTTTATTTTAGGTATATATTTTTAGTTTAGTTTAGGTTTTATTTATTTTATTTTTATTTTATTTATTTTATTTTATGGTTAGTTTAGGTTTTTTTATTTATCTATTTTTAGTTTTTTTAGTTTAGATTTTTTTTTTTTTTTAGGGTTTAGGGTTTAGGTTTAGAGTTTAGGTTTTAGTTTAGTTTTAGGGTTTAGGGTTTAGGGTTTATGGTTTGGGATTTAGGGTTTAGGGTTTAGGGTTTTTTTTAAAAAATTAAGTAAACCGATAGGTTTATATTTATTTATTTTATTTATTATTTATTTTAGCTTATTTGATTTTTTATTTATGTTTTCTTTTTATTTTTATTTAGTTTAGTTAATTTATTTTAGTTTAGGTTTTTATTTTAGTTTATTTTTTAGGTTTAGGTTTATGCTTTTTTTAGTTTAGTTTTATTTTTTAGGTTTAAGTTTTATTTTATATTTTTAGATTTAGGTTAAGGTTTTATTTTATATTTTTAGGTTTAGGTTCTAGGTTTTATTTTAGGTTTATTTTGGTTTTATTTTAGTTTAGGTTTAGGTTTTTTTTTAGTTTATTTTATTTTATTTAGTTTATGCTTCAGGTTTAGTTTATATTAAGTTTAGGTTAAGGATTTATTTATTTATTTTAGTTTAGGTTTTGGTTTAGGTTTATTTTATTTTTATTTTAGGTTTAGGTATTTTCTAATTTTAGGGTTTAAGTTTTATTTTATATATTTTAGGTATAGTTTGAGGTTTATGCTTTTATTTAGTTTTATTTTATTTTATTTTTTTGGTTTATTTTATTTTTATTTTACATTTAATTTTTTATTTTATTTAGTTTATTCTTAAGTTTATTTTATTTAGTTTAGTTAGGTTATTATTTTTAGGTTAGGTTTTAGTTTATGTTCTTAGTTTATTTTAATTTATATTTTATTTAGGTTTAGGTTTATTTATTTATTTTATTTTTTTTTAAGTTTAGGTTTATGATTTTAGGTTTAGGGTTTAGGGTGTGGCTTTAGCTTCAACATTTAGGCTTTATAGCTGGGTTTAGGGTTTGGTTTAGTGATTCTGTGTTTAGGTTTTGGGGTTTAGAATTTAGGTTTAAGGTGGTTGGCCTGGGTTTAGGGTTTTGTGGGTTTAGGTTGGTTTAGGAAGTTTAGGGTTTTATGGTTTAACATTTAAGAGGGTTTAGGTGGTTTAGTGGGTTTGGTTTAGGGTTTGAGGAGGGGTTTAGGGTTTAGGGTTATAGGTTTAGGGTTTAGGGTTTAGGGATTAGGGTTTAGGTTCTTGGGTTTAAGATTTAGGGTTTAGGGTTTAGGGTTTTTGGTTTTTTTGTTAACAGAGAACAAATTCAGATTCAACATTTCTTCTTTTTGATTTCATCAACCGAGTAACACACCAAGTTTTCTAAGACACAAGCGATGACATAGATCATAAATGAGCACGCATAGAGCAAATCAAAAACCCTAGAAAACTAGAACTATTTCTATTATAAGGACATCGTTCCATAAGCCAGTCGATTGATCCATTCTTCTTTCTTCCCCATTAGAACCACCTGCCACTGGTGATCCACCATCATAGGGTTTAGGGTTTAGGGTATTAGGGTTTAGGGTTTAGGGTTAGGGTTTCATGTTTAAGGTTTAGGGTTTAAGCTTTAGGGTTTAGGGTTTAGGGTTTAGGTTACAGTTTGGGTTTAGGGTTTAGGGTTTAGTTTACTTCGGGTTTTAGGGTTTAGGATAGTTTAGGGTTTAAGGTTTTAACAATTTATTTAGGTTTAGGATTTGGGGTTTTAATAGTTTAGGTTTAAGGGTTTGGTTATAAGGTTTGGGTTTAGGGTTTAGGTTTAGGATTAGTTTAGGATTTAAGGTTTAGAGTTTTAGGTTTAGGGTTGTAGGTTTGGGTTGGGTTTACTGTTATTTTAGGGTTTAATGTTTAGGGTTTAGGATTTAGGGTTTAGGGTTTAGGGTTTAGGATTTTGGTTTTGGGTTTTTTTAATTAAGTAAACCAGTAGGTTTAGGTTTATTTAGTTTGTTTAGTTTTTTTTATTTATTTTAGTTTATTTTATTTTTTATTTTTATTTAGGATTATTTTTATTTTTTATTTATTTTAGTTTAGGTTTTTTATTCAAGTTTATTTTTTTATGGTTAGGTTTATTTTTTTAATTGAGTTTTTTTTAAAAATTTTTTTTTAGGTTTAGGTTTTATTTTTTATTTTTAGGTTTAGATTTAGATTTTATTTTATTTATTTAGGTTTAGTTTTAGGTTTTATTTTTTAGTTTATTTTGATTTTATTTTTTTTTTAGTTTATTTTATTTTTTTATTTTATTTTATTTTAGTTTAGGTTTAGTTTATTTTATATATTTAGGTTTTATTTATTTTAGTTTAGTTTAGGTTTATTTTATATTATTTATTTTATTTTTAATTTTAGGTTTAGGTTTTTTTTAGTTTAGTTTTTTATTTTATTTTTTATTTATTTAGGTTTTAATTTTAAGTTTTAATAGGTTTAGGTTTTATTTAGTTTTATTTTATTTTATTTTAGGTTTATTTTATTTTAGTTTATTTTATTTATTTTATTTTATTTTTATGTTTACGATTAGGTTTTTATTTTATTTTAATTTTTTTATTATATTTAGGTTTATGTTTTTTTTATATAATTTATTTTTAATTTTATTTAGTTTTGGTTTAGGTTTTAGGGTTTAGGGTTTAGGGTTTAGGGTTTAAGGTTTTAGGTTTAGGGTTTTAGGGTTTAAGGTTTAGGGTTAGGGTTTAGGATTTAAGGTTTAGGGTTTAGTGTTTAGACTTTAAGGTTTACCATTTTTAGGGTTTAGGATTTAGGGTTTAGGGTTAGCTTAGGATTTTTTTTTAAATTAAGTTAACTGGAAGGTTTAGGTTTATTTAGTTTGTTTTTATTTATTTTAGTTTATTTTATTTTTTATTTTTACAAATGTTTAATTTTTATTTTTATTTATTTAGTTTAGTTTAGGTGTTTTATTTTTGTTTATTTTTTAGGTTTAGGTTTTATTTTTTTTTTTTTTAGATTTAAGTTTAGGTTTTATGGTATTGTATTTAGTTTAGGTTTATTTTGAGGATTCATTTTTTTAGGTTTAGGTTTATTTTAATTTATTTATTTTATTTAGTTTAAGTTTAGTTTATTTTAGGTTTAGGTTTTATTTATTTTAGTTTAGGATTAGGTTTATTTATTTTTTTTTAGGTTAAAGTTTTTTTTAATTTAGGGTTTAGGTTTTATTTTTATTTATTTTTGATTTTAATTTTTAGGTTTATTTTTAGGTTTAGGTTTTATTTAGTTTTATTTTTTTTATTTTAGGTTTATTTTATTTTATTTTATTTTATTTATTTATTTATTCTTTTATTTTAGTTTAGGTTATTATTTATTTTATTTTAGTTTATTTTTATTAGTTTATTTTACTTTATTTTTAGGTTTAGGTTTATTTTATAGTTTATGTTTTTATTTTATTTTACTTATTTTATTTTATTTAGGTTTAGGTTTTTTTATTTTAATTTAGGTTTTATTTAGTTTAGGTTTATTTGTTTTAGGTAGGAGAGAGGTTTTAGGTCAGGGTTTAGGGTTGGTGTGGAGTTTTAAGGAGGGTTGGAGGAAGAGGGTTTAGGAGGGAGGTTAGTTTAGCTCAGGGCCTGGGAGTTGGGTTTAGTGTGGAGGTTTAGTTAGTTTTTATAGTATTTAGGTTAGAGGGAGGGAGGTTAGTTTAGGGTGTGGAGGTTGGAGGGTTTAGGGTAGTTTAGGTTTAGGGTGGTTAAGGTTTAGGAGTGGAGGGTTTAGTTTTGGTTGGATTAGGAAGTTTTAGTTTAGGGTTTAGGGGTAGTTTAGGGTTTAGGTTTAGGTTTATCATTTAGGTTTAGTTTTTTTAACAGAGAACAATTCAGATTCAACATTTCTTTTTTTTTTGATTTCATCAACCAAGTAACACACAAAGTTTTCTAAGACATAAGTGATGACATAGATAAAAAATGAGCATGCATAAAGCAAAATTAAATCCCTAGATTACTAGAACTATCTCTACTATAGTGACACAGTTCCATAAGCAGTTGATCGGATCGACCATTCTTTAGTTTCTCCAGTTCCCATCAGAACCATCTTGGCCTCTTGACTAGCGAGATCCACCATCATATCCCTGATCTCTCCCTCTGTCACCACCATGGCTATAACCTTTGTAACTCCTCCCACCTCCATAACCACCTCTGCACTGACCACCACCACCATATCCAGTAGCACCTCTAGATCCCCCACCACTACTGCGATAATTGCCTCCCTTCGGCTTCCATATAGATCTAGACTAAGCACGGTTGATGGTGATGTTCTGCCGTTCGCCCATTCTTAGGGTTTAAGTTTATTAAGTTTTGGGTTTAAGTTTATTTTTATTTATTTAATTACTTTAGGTTTAGGTTTAGGGGTTTAGGGTTATGGTTTATGGTTTAGGGTTTAGGGTTTAGGATTTTAGGGTTTGTGCTTTTAGGATTTAGGGTTTAGGGTTTAGGGCTTTAAGGCGTAGGGTTTAGGGTTAGGGTTTATGGTTTAGGATTTAGGATTTACTGTTTAGGCTTTAGGGTTTTAAGGGTTTAGGGTTTATGGTTAATTTAGGCTTTAGGCTTTACTTATATTTTAGGGTTTTAGGGTTTAGGTTTATTTTTTAGTTGAGTTTTATTTTATTTTATTTTAGGTTTAGGTTTTTTTTTTATTTTAGGATTAGGTTTAGGTTTTATTTTATTTTAGGTTTATTTTAGGTTTATTTTAGGTTTATTTTTTGGTTTTATTTTTAGTTTAGGTTTAGGTTTATTTTTAGTTTATTTTATTTTATTTAGTTTAGGTTTAGGTTTAATTTATTTTAGGTTTAGGTTTAGGTTTTATTTAGTAGTTTACTTTAATTTTAGGTTTAGGTTTATTTTATTTTTATTTTAAGTTTAGTTTTTTTTTTTTTTAGGATTTAAGTTTTATTTTTTATATATTTTTAGGTTTTATTTTTGGGTTTAATTTTTTGATTTAGGTTTTTTTTTAGTTCTTACTTTATTTTATTTTAGGTTTATTTTATTTTTATTTTATGTTTACTTTTTATTTTATTTAATTTTTAATTCTTAAGTTTATTTTATTTTTTAAGTTTAGGTTAAGTTATTATTTATTTTATTTTAGTTTATTTTAATTAGATTATTATATTTTATTTTTTAGGTTTAGGTTTTAATTTTATGTTTTATTTTATTTTATTATTTATATTTTATTTAAGTTTATCTTTTTTATTTATTTTATTTTATTATTATTTTATTTTAGTTTAGGTTTAGGTTTTTAGGTTTTTAGGGTTTAGGGTTTTGGGTTTAGGGTCCTGGTTTAGGGTCAGTTTAGACTTTAGGATTAGGGTTTAGGGTTTGCTTTAGGTTTAGTATTTAGGCTTTAGGTGGGTTTTGTGGTTTAGGTTTAGGTTGGAAGTTTAGGGTTAGGTTTAGGGTTAATTTAGGGTTTAGGCTTTGATGTTTAAGCTTCAGGGTTTTAAGGTTTAGCATTTGGGGTTTAGGTTTAAGTTTAGGGTTTGGGTTAGGTTAGGGTTTAGGGTTTAGCGTTAAGGTTTAGGGTTTAGGGTTTTTAGGGTTTAGGGTTTTAAGGTTTATGATTTAAGGTTTAGGGTTGTAGGTTTAGTGTTTAGTGTTTAGGCTTTGGGTTTAGGTTTAGCATTTAGGGTTTTAGGGTTTAGGGTTTAGGGTTTTAGGGTTTATGGTTTAGGATTTTGGGTTTTTTAACAAAGAACAAATTCACATTCAATATTCTTTTTTTTTATTTCATTTACCAAGTAACACACCAAGTTTTCTAAGACACAAGCAACAACATAGATAAAAAATTAGCATGCATAGAGCAAATCAAAAAAACCTAGTCAACTAGAACTATCTCTACTATAAAGACATAGTTCATAAGCAGCAGATCTAATTGGTTGTTCTTCAGTTTGTTTATAAACCACTATGATAACCATCGCCACACCTTTCTCCACCACTAGATCCACTAAACATGGTTGACTCATATTCCCACATCTTCTACCCATTCTCGCTTTTAGGTTGGGTTTAGTTTATTAGGTCTTAGGGTTTAGGTTTATTTTTAATTTATTTAGTTGCTTTATATTTAGGTTTAGGGTTTGGGGTTTAGAGTTTTTAGGTTTAGGATTTAGGGTTTGGGTTTAGTGTTTAGGGTTTAGGGTTTAGTTAAGGTTTTAGGGTTTATGCTTTTAGAGTTTAGGGTTTAGGGTGTGGAGGGTTTGGGTTAGGATCTGGGGTGGTGGGTTTAAGGTTTAGGGTTTTAGGGTCAGATTTAGGGGTGGGGGGGGGGTTTGTAGTGGTTTAGGGTTTAGGTTTAGAATTTATGGTTTAGGATTTTATTAAATCAAACCCAGGTTTAGGTTTATTTAGTTTACTTAGTTTGTTTTATTTATTTTAGTTTATTTTGTTTATTTATATTTATTTTTTATTTTATTTAGTTTAGTTTATTTATTTTAGGTTTATTTATTTTAGTTTTTTTTATTTTAGTTTATCTTTTAGGTTTAGGTCAGGTTTATTTTTTAGTTGAGTTTATTTTATTTATTTATTAAGTTTAGGTTTAGGTTTTTTGGGGTTTAGGGTTTCAGGGTTTAGGGTTTAGGGTTTTAGGGTTTAGGGTTAGGGTTTAGGGTTTAGGGTTTAGGGTTTAGGTTGTGGTTTAGGAGGATTTAGTGTTTAGCTTTAGGATTTAGGGTTTTAGGGTTTGGGGGTTTATAGGTTTAGGTTTAGGGTTTAAGGTTTAGGGTTTGTTCTAGGGTTTAGGGTTTAGGGTTCAGGCTTAAGTTTAGGTTTATATTTAAATTAAATAAACTGGTAGGTTTAGGTTTTTTTTTAGTTTATTTTTATGGTTTAGGGTTTAGGTTTAGGGTTAGCTTATGGTTTAATTTTTATTTATTTTTGTTTATTTTATTCTTTATTTTTATTTATGTTTATTTTTTTATTTAGTTTAGTTTATTTATTTTAGGTTTATTTATTTTAGTTTAGATTTTTATTTTAGTTTATTTTTTTAGGTTTAGGTTTAGGTTTATTTTTTTAGTTTAGTTTTATTTTTATCTTATTTTTAGGTTTAGGTTTTATTTTTATTTTAGTTTTAGGTTTAGGTTTTTATTTTATTCTTTTGGTTTATGTTTTAGGATTTTATTTTAGGTTTTATTTTTAGTCTTATTTTTTAGTTTAGTTTGGGTTTATTTTAGTTTATTTTATTTTATTTAGTTTAAGTTTAAGTTTAGGCTTAGTTTATTTTAGGTTTAATCTTAAGTTTTATTTATTTTAGTTTAGTTTATTTTTAGGTTTAGGTTTATTCTATTTTATTTAATTTATTTTATTTTAGGTTTAGATTTTTTTTAGTTTCGGGTTTAGGTTTAATTTTTTACTTATTTTTAGGTTTATTTTTAGGTTTAAGTTTTTATTTTGTTTTATTTTAGGTTTATTTTAATTTTATTTTATGTTTAGTTTTTATTTTATTTAGGTATTTTATTCTTAGGGTTATTTAATTTTTTTAGTTTAGTTTACGTTATTAATTATTTTATTTTAGTTTTAGGTTTAGGTTTAGGTTTTAGTTTAGGTTTTTAGTTTAAAGTATTTTTTGATTTTTTCTATTTACTTTATTTATTTATTTTTATTTTAAGATTTATTTTGTTTAGGCTTAAGTTTTTAAGTTTGGGGTTTAGGGAATTTAGGAGGGGTTGGTTAGGGCTTTAAGGTTTATGGTTTTAGGGTTTAGTGTTTAGGGTTAGGGTTTTGGATTTAGGGTTTAGGGTTGAGTGCATAGGCTTTAGGGCTTAGGGTTTTTAGCATTTAGGGTTTAGGGTTAGCTTAGGGTTTAGGGTTTAGGATTTAGGGTTTAGGGTTTAAGGTTAGGGTTTACAGTTTAGGGTTGTAGGTTTGGTTTAGGGTTTAGGTTATAGGGCTTAGCTTTTTTTTTTTAAATTAAGTAAATCGGTAGGTTTAGGTTTATTTAGTTTATTTTTTATTTATTTGAGTTTATTTTATTTTCTATTTTCATTGAGGTTTATTCTTGATTTTTTTAGTTTAGTTTATTTTAGTTTAGGTTTTTTATTTTAGTTTATTTTAATTTAGGTTTATTTTTTAGTTGAGTTTTATTTTATTTTATTTTGTAGGTTTAGGCTTAGGTTTTATTTTATATTTTAGGTTTAGGTCTTGGGTTTTTATTTTAGGTTTATTTTAGGTTTTATTTTATTTAGTTTAGGGTTTAAGTTTAGTTTATTTTAGGTTTTATTTATTTTAGTTTAGTTTATTTTGCATTAGGTTTGGGTTTATTTTATTTTGTTTATTTACTTTTATTTTAGGTTTTGTATTTTTTTAGTTTATGGTTAGGTTTTATTTTATTTATTTTAGCTTTTATTTTTGGGTTTATCTTTGAGTTTTTTTATTTAATTTTAAATTTATTTTATTTTTGATTTATTTTAATTTTATTTTACATTTAGTTTTATTTTATTTAGGTTTTATTCTTAGGTTTATCTAATTTTTAGTTTAGTTTAAGTACATATTTATATTTATATTTTATTTTTACTTTATTTTATTTTATTAGGTTTAGGTTTTTTTTATTTTATTTATCATTAATTTAGTTTAGCTTTTAGGTTTTAGTTTTTTAGGATTTAGGATTTAGGATTTGGGTTTAGGGTTTAGATTGAGGTTTAGGGTTTTAGGGTTGTGGTTGGTTAGGGTTTGGGTTTAGGTTTAGTTTTTGTTTAGGCTTTAGCATTTGTGGTTTATGGTTTAGGGTTAGGGTTTAGGGTTAAGGGTCCAAGGTTTAAGGTTGGCCTAGTTTAGGTTTTAGGGTTTAGGTTTGTGGGTTAGGTTTAGGTTTAGGAGTTTAGGTTTGGGGTGTGGTTTGAGTTTGTGGTTTAGTGTTTAGTTTAGGGTTTAGGATTTTGGGTTTAGGTTTTGGGTTTATTTATGGTTTAGGGTGGGATTAGGGGTCAGAGTTTGGGAGGATTAGTTAGGGTTAGAATTTTTAAAAAAAAAATTAAGTAAACCAAGAGTTTAGGTTTATTTAGTTTATTTTATTTATTTTATTTTATTTTATTTTTTTATTTGGATTTAGATTTATTTTTTATTTTAATTAGTTTTTATTTTATTTTATTTTATTTATTTTTTGTTTGTTTTTTATTTTAGTTTATTTTTAGGTTAGTAGTTTAGGTTTAATTTTAGTTTAGTTTTATTTTATTTTATTTTTAGGTTTAGGTTTTATTTTTTTATTTTAGGTTTAAGTTTAAGTTTTAATTTAATTTTTTAGGGTTAGGATTTAGGTTTTAGTTTAGGTTTAGATTTTAGTTTTAGTTTATTTTATTTTTGGTTTAGGTTTAGGTTTAGCTTATTTTGGGTCTTTATTTATTTTAGTTTAGTTTGGGTTTATTTTGTTTTGAATTTAGGTTAGGTTTTTTTTAGTTTAGGTTTAGGTTTTATTTTTATTTATTTTTGGGTTTTATTTTTAGGTTTATTGTTTAGGTTCCATTTAGTTTTTTTATTTTATTTTATTTTAGGTTTATTTTATTTTATTTTTAAGTTTAGTTTTATTTTATTTAGGTTTTATTTTTTTTAGGTTTTAGTTATTTTATTGTAGTTTAGTTTTTACTTTTTATTTTAGTTTTTTTTTAAGTTTACGTTTAGGTTTTAATTTGTATTTTTATTATATTTTATCTTGGTTTAATTTTTTTTTATTTATCTTATTTTTAGGTTTTATTTAGTTTAGGTTTAGGTTTTTAGCTTTTTAGAGTTTAGGGTCTAGGGTTTGAGGTTTAGGGTTTATGGTTTTTAGGTTTTAACGTTTATGGTTTTTAGGGTAAGGTTTAGGGTTTAGGGTTTAGGTTTAGGTTTAGGTTCAAGTTTTAGTTTATTGTTTAGGGTTTTTTCATTTTTTAACAGGAAACAAATTTAGATCCAACCTTTCTTCTTTCGATTTTATCAACCAAGTAACACACCAAGTTTACAAAGACACAAGCGACAACATAGATAAAAAATGAGCATGCATAGAGCAAATCAAAAACCCTAGATAATTAGATTCTACAAGGATGAGCTTTGTAAGCGTAGATCGATCGGCCATTCTTTTTTCCAATTCCCTAACCACCTGTGCCTCTCGGCGGATCCATACAATCATATCCTCAATCTCTCCCTTCGCCACCCCCACAGCTGTAACCTCTATCGGACCTCCCACCTCCATAACCATCACTGCTCCGACCACCACCTCCATATCCACCAGCACCTCTATATCCCCCACCACCACTGCGATAACCACCGTCTCCGCCTTCGCCTCCACCACCAGATCTAGACTTGTGTTGATGATGTTCCCGTTAAGGTTCACCCATTCTTAGGTTTAGGTTTAGTTTTAGGTTAATTAGGTTTTAGGGATTATGTTTATTTTTAATTTATTTAGTTAGTTTAAGTTTAGGGTTTAGGGGTTAGGGGTTCAAGATGGGGTAGGGTTTGGGGTTTAGGGTTTAGGTTTATTAGGTTTAGTTTTAGGGTTTGCTTTAGGGTTTAAGGTTTAGGATTAGGGTTTAGAAGGTTTAGGATTTTTATTTAAGGTTCGTGGTTTTTTTTTAAATTAAGTAACCTAGGTTTAGGTTTATTTAGTTTATTTATTTTAAGTTATTTATTTAATTTAATTTAATTTTTATTTATTTTTTTTTAGTTTAGTTTATTTATTTTAGGTTTATTTATTTTAGTTTAGGTTTTTTTTTTAGTTTCTTTTAGTTTTAGGTTTAGGTTTAGGTTATTTTAGTTGAGTTTTTTTCTTTTATTTTTTTAGGTTTAGGGTTTATTTTTATTTTTAGGTTTAGGTTTTATTTTTTTTTTAGGCTTAGGATATTTTTATTTTAGGTTTATTTTTAAGTTTTATTTTTTAATTTAGGTTTAGGTTTTTTCCAGTTTATTTTATTTTATTTAGTTTAGGTTTAGGTTAAGGTTTAGTTTATTTTAAGTTTACGTTTAGGTTTCATTTATTTTAGTTTAGGTTTAGGTTTATTATATTTTGTTTATTTATTTTTATTTTAGGTTTAGGTTTTTTTTAGTTTAGAGTTTAGGTTTTTTTTAATTTATTTTAGGTTTTATTTTTAGGTTCATTTTTGGTTTAGGTTTCATTTAGTTTTTATTTTTTTATTCTATGTTAATTATATTTTTATTTTACGTTTAGTTTTTTTTTTATTTAGGATTTTTATTCTTAAGTTTATTTTATTTTTTTAATATAGTTTAGTTTTTCTTCATTTTATTTTACTTTAGTTTTATTTTAATTTTATTTTATTTTTAGGTTTAAGTTTTTGGTTTAGGTTTTGATTTTATTTTATTTTATTTTATTTTTTTAGGTTTATTTATTTATTTATTTTATTTTAGGTTTAGTTTAGGTTTAGGTTTTAAGTCATTAGGGTTTAGTTTAGGGTTTAGGTTTAGTAGGGCTTTAGAGTTTAGGGTTTGGGGTTAGTTTAGGGTTTAGAGTTTATTTTTAATGGCTAGGATTTAAAGTTTTAAGGGCTATGTAGGTTAGATGGTAGTGGAGAGTTCATGGTTTAGGTTGTGGTTTAGGAGGTTTGGGGTTTAGGGTTTAGTGAGGTGCAGGTTTAAGTGGTTTAGGGTGGGTGGTGGGTTTAGGTCATGTTTAGGAGGATTTAGGAGGTCAGGGTCAGTAGTTGGGTTGGTAGGTTTAGGGTTTAGGAGAGGATTTAAGGTCCAGTTGGGATTTAAAATAAATAAATTAGTAAACCGATAGGTTGAGGTTTATTTAGTTTATTTAGTTTCTTTTTTATTTATTTTAGAATATTTTATTTTTTATTTTTATCTAGTTTGGTTTATTATTTTTGGTTTATTTATTTTAGTTTAGGTTTTTTATTTTAGTTTATTTTTTAGGTTTAGGTTTAGGTTTATGTTTATTTTTTAATTTAGTTTTATTTTTATTTATTTTTTTTAGTTTAGGTTTTAGTTTTTTTTTTAGGTTTAGCTTTAGGTTTAGGTTTATTTTTAGTATATTTTATTTTATTTAGTTTAGGGTTTATTTTTAGTTTATTTTAGGTTTAAGTTTATGTTTTATTTATTTTAGTTAGATTTAGGTTTATTTTCTTATATTTATTTTAAGTTTAGGGTTTAAGTTTTATTTTTTATTTATTTTTAGGTTTATTTTTAGGTTTAGGTTTTTATTTAGTTTTTATTTTATTTTATTTTAAGTTTAATTTATTTTTATTTTACATTTAGTTTTTATTTTGTTTAGGTTTTTATTTTAGGTTTATTTTATTTTTTTGGTTAAGTTTAGGTCTTTCTTTTTTATTTTAGTTTAGTCTTTATTTTTATTTTATTTTATTTAGGTTTAGGTTTAGGTTTAGGTTTTAGGTGTTTATTTTATTTTATTTTATTTTATTTAGGTTTAGGTTTTATTTATTTAATTTTTAGGTTTTATTTAGTTTAGGTTTAGGTGTTTAAGTTTTTAGGATTTAGGGTTTAGGAGGGAGGTTTAGGGTTTAGGAGGTGGAAGTTTGGTAGGGTTAGAGGATTAGTTTAGGGTTTAGGTTTAGTTTAGTGAGGGTTAGTTTAGAGCTTTAGGAGTTTGTGGTTTAAGTTTAGTTTAGGTTTAGGGTTTAAGAGGTTTAGGATTAGGTTAGAGAGGGTGGTGGGTTTAGGGTTTAGTTTAGGTTTTAGGGTTAGGGTTTAGGATTTAGGGAGGGTTAGTTTTGTTTGGGAGTTTTGGTTTAGGATTTTTAATTTTAGGATTTAGGGTTTACGTTTTAGAGTTTGGGGTTTAGGGTTTAGGGTTCTAGGATTTAAGGTTTACGATTTAGGGTTTAGGATTTAGGGTTGAGAGTTTAGGTTTTAGATTTACATTTCAGGTTTTAGTTTAAGGTTTATGGTTTTTTTTACAGAGAATAAATTCAGATTCAACATTTCTTCTTTTCAATTTCATCAACCAAATAACACACCAAGTTTTCTAAGACAGATAAAAAATGAGCACGCATTGAGCAAATCAAAAACCCTAGATAACTAGAACTGTCCATAATATAATGACACAGTTCCATAAGCAGCAGATGGGATCAAGTGTTCTTCAGTTTCTCTGGTTCCCATGATAACCAACTCGGCCTCTCGAGTAGCGGGATCCACCATCATATTCCTGATCTCTCCCTCCACCACCACCACGACTGTAACCTCCGTTGCTCCTCCCTCCTCCATAACAATCCTTGCTCCGACCACCACCTCCATATCCACAAGCATCTTCAGATCCCCCATCACCACTATGATAACCTCCGCCTTTGCCCCCATTGCCAGATCTAGACTAAGCCTGGTTGACGGTGATGTTCCTGCCGTCAAGGTTCTAACCATTCTTAGGGTTTAGGTTTTGGTTTAAGTTTATTAGGTTTTCAGATTTAGGTTTATTTTTTTAATTTATTTAGTTGCTTTAGGTTTAGGTTTTTTTGGGGTTTAGGGTATAGGGTTTAGGGTTTTAGGTTTAGGGTTTACGATTTTAGGTTTAGGATTTTAGGGTTTATGCTTTTAGGGTTTAGGGTTTAGGGTTTAGGGTTAGGATTTAGGGTTTAAGGTTTAGGTTGTGTTTTAGTTAAGGATTTGTTTTTGTTTTTTTTTTAAATTTTAATGAAGAAGATTCGATTCAACATTTCTTCTTTTTTGATATCAACCAAGTAACAAACTGGAAGTGAGGTAATCTTGACCTCCTAAGCCTAAAGCCTTGTGCTCGGGATGTCTAAACTATATACCCATTACCATTCAATCTTATATAAATCAATACATGAATAGAGGAAAGAGAACTCAACATTCATACACTTAAGCTATAAGCACATGCATTTATGTATTTATAACTAGCCATAACACATATTATTATTCATTTATTTTTTGAAAAATACATTTAGATTTAATAGTGATAATATCCATGCATATATTAAATTAAATCAATACATGCAAGCTTACATAAAGGTAATCCAATTTATTTTACTTGGTTTTGAAAAGATGTTTGCATGAATTCAAATGACATACCAAATTTAACATTGGAAAAGGACAATCAAATATAAGCATGTGATTCATTCAACCACTTTTTTTTAAGGACAATTAATTCAAATAAGATTATTTAAAGCAAACTAAAGCTTCTTTATTAATTAAGTTTTGGATTTGATTTGATTTAAAGAGGAGAAGAGAAATCATCACTTGCTATTTTAAACCCATTCCCATATAAGTGATTTGATTTAATTTAAGGAAATGTAATTAAGTTGATTTAATGGGTTAATTTAGTTGGACCCTTAATTAGATGAATTAATTACCCTTACTAATGTCACCTTAAAGTAAATAACAAAATAATTATGAGCCAACATGATATGCATAGAAAATAAACTTGCAATGATCATTTTTATTTTTAAACCTTAATTACTATTCAAAATTAGTTAAGATCATTTTAATTAATTCTCCTCTAAAATACCTTTAAAATTAGTATTTATTTGCATTTTTTATTTCTATGAATTTATAAGATTTTTATAAGTTTTGACCATTAAAAATGATTAATTAAGCCTAATTAAAGCCTAATCTATTGGCGCCATGTGGCACCTCAGGATTAGCTAAAACTTATTCAGCCTACGTGTGTGGACGTATTTTCATCCGCCATCCGATCTAAGATCACTACTATGATTAACTTTAATAAGATTAAAATTAAATTGATCTAGTAGATCTATAACCGCTGCATTCATCATAATGAACATACAAGGCTGCTCGATCTAACATCATGCAAGTGAGGGAGCATGGAGTTTGTCTGCCATTTCTCACTTGATTTGAGCTTACCCGAGCTCAGATCAACTCCAAAAGGATCCCACACCTTCACGACATCGATCGGAGGGGATCCATTGGTCAAGATCACACGATATACAAGTTTTCTTCAAAAATCTCCAATCAATTTTTAGCTAAGGATCTATTTTAGAAGCATACATCACCAAAGCTTAAGACTGGGGGCTCAAACGATTGAAGAAGCTTCATCTAGCGGAGATGAAGCTCTATTGAGCAGTAATTAGATCAATTCTTCAATGTTTGTTCAGAAGGCCACTAACTGATGATTTGGTGCTTGACTTTGATTGAAGTCCCACCTCTAGTGCTCGAAGCTTGGGAGATGATTGTTCTCTCGAGGCCTAGGGTAGTTGCGTGCAAAGTTAATTTGAGTTCGATGGAGAAGTGGGGAAGTTTGGTCAAAAATGGGAGTGTCTTCTTTCAGGATGGATAGGAATGGCATTTTCTGATCGAGGAATGAGCTTGGGAACTTAATGAATTATTCTAGCGGCTCTTCTTGGGTAGCTAAGGCTATGAGGAATTATTTTTATGTGTGTTTGAGTGGAAATGAGGTGTATACCCCCCCCCTCTTCATCAATGGGATCCGGTTTGGCTTCTTGCTATGGGTTTCAAATGCTCCTATGGGGAGGGTGAGGTGATTTCACCTCCCATGGGTCATGACCCAACCACCCCTTGATTAGGTTGAGTAGTGTCCAAGGTGCCTTATTGTGCATTACCAAGTGGTCAAGGAATGGAAATGACCACTTACATGGGTGATTTGTTTCATTTGATGCCCTTGACCTAAGGGTAGAATGTTCATTTGGCATTGGATTTGATTTTAACATATTTGAAATGAGACAAAAGTGTGTTAGCCCAAATTTCAAGTCAGTTGGAGTTGATTTGGTTAAGTTTGGCTCAATTTGACTCATTTAGGTCAAATTGGGTCAAGTTGACCAATTGGTCAAATTGGGTCAAACCAAGGGTCAAGTTCATGATCATTTGGGATGTTTTGGTTCAATTGGTTTGGTTTAGTTTGGCTTAGATTTGATTTTGGCTCATCGAATTCATTTGGGTCAAATGGGTTAAGTTGACCAATTTGATCAAATTGGCCAAATTATGTTGGTTTGGGTTTATTTGACCAATTGAAGATGATTGTAGGCTTTGGTTTCACTAATTTGGATTTGGTTTGATTTAGGCCAACTTGAACCTTTAGGTCAAATTGGGATAAGTAAAATTGGGTTCAATTAGGTCCAATCATGGCTCAAGTTCAACAATCAATTTAGAATGAACTTGAGCCATTGGTTGCAATCAATTTGGTTTATATTTTGATTTGACCCAATTTGGTCTTTAGGTCAAATTTCAATCAACGGTCAAGAGGGCCAATTGGGTTTGGTTTGACTCAATTGAAGGTCAAGTCATATTCAAATATTGATTTTGATTTGGTATGAATCATTTGTTTCAAGGGGATTTGGTTGTAATTTTGCTAGTTTAAGTTCATATGGGTTAAGTGGTTGGCTTGGTAAAATGACCAAGTTGACTTTGTTTGACCCAATTTGTGACAATTGATCAACCTAGGGTGATCAAATCATGATGGGAGGTTTTGATGGGCTTGGTTCAATCTAATTTGGGTAGGATTAGAACATGGCTCAAATAGGTCGGCCACTTTGGGTCAAGTAGACCAATTGGGGATATTTGGCTTGATTTTGGTTGAGTTGAGTTTGATTTAGTTGATTTTATATGGATATGGATTGGGATATATAAATTCAATTGCAATTAGCTTCAAATGGGTTTTGGTTCATTTGAACATTTCAAGTCAAAAGTTAAGTTTTTGACTTGGGTTGATTTTGGTTTGATGATTATAGATTTTATTTATACTTAATATGAATATGATTGAAGGTATGATCGATTCATGAGAAAATAAATTGAATTTTGGAATGAAGAAATTTGGCTAAGTCCATGGAGTTAAGTCATGTGGCTTAGTTTGGATTTTGATTTGGTTTGATTTAGTTTTGATCATTTAAATGTATATTTCATTTAAATTTGTGAAGATGATTGAAAATATGATTGATTTGGGTGAAAATCAATTGAGCTTAACTTGATTTGGATTAAGATTTGGCTAAGTCAATGGATAGTCATATGGCTTAGGAAGGGATTTGATTTAATTTGATTTAGTTGATTTAGTTTTGATCATTGGAATGTAGATTTAATTTATATTTAGGAGGATGATTGAAGATATAAATTGATTATGAGAAAATCAGTTGATTTTGGATTGATTTGTATTAAGATTTGGCTAAGTCCATGGGATAGGTCATATGACTTAAGAAGGGTTTCAAATTTGGATTTGATCATGGGAATCAACCATTTGGTTTTGGAATTTGGATTTGGATTTGATGTTTGGATTGAACTTGAGGTTTTTTGAGAAGGTGAACATTGGATTTGGCTTGTAGAGTAGGTCAATTATCCTAATCCCTAAGGCATAACCTAATCTTATGGTTAACCTTTCTAAGTCTTTAGGCTTAGGTTAAGTGTTTCAATAATTTAGAAGTATCTTATGACTAGGGAAGTCTTAGTGTCTAGAAGACTTCTAAGTCTAAGATGAGAAGATTGAATCCACATTCCAAAAGTGAGGTCAACAGGCCTTAGGCTCCATAGTGTTTCCCTTGGAGATAGATGATTGAAAGACCAAAGCCAAGTTTCACATTATAGACTCGAATACATCTCTCAATGCTTTGTTTGGGAGAACATGGATACATGAGAACATCATTGTTCCATCCTTTCTACATCAGTCTATGAAGTTATTGAGAGGTGGGATCGTCTACTATGTCAAAGGAGATCTCAAGCCATTTACACTTCATGAGGTCGGCATATATGACGATGTAGCTTACTACCTCCCACAAAATCAACTAGTTTATTCTCATAAACTTGGACAAAGTTTAGAAATAAAAGAAAAAGAAAAGAAAAAGGAAGAGAAAAAAAGAAAAGAAAAGAGAAAATAAAAAAGAAAATAAAAGGGAGTTGAAATAGACTTGGAGGAGGAAGTGGAGCCTGACATTAGATTCCACCCACAATTACTCCATTCGAACATATGGGTAGGATGACCTGACCTCCACCTGGTAGATGAAGAGGCTAGTTTAGCGTTCTAGGGTGGAAAATCTTCTTATTGGCCACCCTAATAGAAGATATGTCCCAGCTACTAGAGTACACTGCTATCCATATAGACTTAGAATCTAGTTCATAGGATGAGTCTTATATGCTTTAGCACCGCTAGCTCTTCTCAAGTAGTAGATTCTTCTAGAGATGACACTTTAGAGATAAAGACCAAGCTCCAAAGTAAAGCATAAGTGTATCCAAGTCTATATGTGAATAAGTTAGGAATTAGTTGGGAACCTTTGCTCTAACCCCACTTTCCTCTCAAGAATCTGAAGGCTTGGAAGTTAAGGAATCCCATAAGTCATCCACAGAAGACTGTGAGGTTCTTTCTCGGAAGCATCATCCTCAATTCAAGAATTTGATGTAGAACTTGAGGATGAATCCTATAAAAATTTAATAGAATTACCTTTTGATTGGTAATTACCTTGTGTTCATAATTTAGCAAAGAAAGGGTTAATCCCACATACTTCGAAAGATTATGTAAGAACAAATGCAAAAGCTCTCAATCAAGATCGGGACTAAGATTTGGTGCAAGGTTCCAATCGATGATGATGATTACCGCTAGTCATCACCAATCATTTGGAATTGATAATTTATTTTCAAATCACATTAACTCATATAGCTTAGAAACTTCAATTGATTCAAATGATTTTTAAGTCAAAGGTGCACTTCCAGAGTTGAAAGAAGAGATTAAGTCAACCATTGATGAGCTCAAAGAAATCAACTTAAGAGCTAAAGAAGATCCACACCCGACATACATCAATTCTTTATTGAATGAAATTGAAACCAATGACTTTATTAGGCTATTGACTGAGTTTAAGGACCACTTTGCATGGAGTTATGAAGAGATGATTGGATTGGCTCTTGATGTAGCAGTCCATAAACTAGCAATAGAGCCTACTGCTAACCCTATCAAGCAAGCTCCTACACATAACATTAGAGGACATAGAACATGTCATTTCAAGTCAAGAAATTGATCAATGGCTTCTTACGAAAGAAAAATATTAGCCATCATCCCAATTAAGAAAAAGAATGGCCAAATTCATATATGAGTTGATTTTATGGATTTAAATAAAGCATGTCCAAAAGATGAATTTTCATTATCAATCCTAGAGCTGATGGTGGACATTGCCTCATCTCATGCAGTCTTCTCTTTCATGGATGGCTCATCTGGATATAACCAAATAAAGATGGTTCAAAAGATGAAAGAAATATTGCTTTAGAACCCTAATCAGAATCTATTACTATAAGGTCATGCCCTTCAGCCTTAAAAATGCTAGTACTACATACCAGCGGGCAATGACTTGAATCTTCGACTAACTCATTCATTCATCATCATGTCGATCATCAAAAGTAGAGAAAAGAAAGGCCATATCTTTGACTTGAGAGTAGTTTTCAAACAGTTACAACAATTTAACCTCAAAATGAATCCCTTGAAGTGTGCATTCAGAGTAGCTTCAGGGAAATTTGTTGGGTTTGTTGTACAACACTAGGAAATTGTAATCAATCTAGAGAAGATCAAGGTGATATTAAAAATGGCACCCCTAAAAATTTAACTCAACTTAGATCATTCCAAGGGCAGTTGGCATATCTAAGATGCTTTATATCCAACCTATTGTAAAGATGCCAGGCATTTTTAACACTTGTCAAAAAAAATGCCAAGTTCAAGTAGGATGATAAGTGTGTGCATGCCTTCGAAGATATCAAGCATTACTTGATGACACCGCCACCCTTATTCTATCTTAGTAAGCTCTCATACTTTATTAGCATGAATCCCTTGGTGCTTTGTTGATCCAAGCTAATGATGAAGGGATGGAAAACATACTCTACTACCTCAACCGTCATCTAATGCCTACTTAGGCTAAATATCCACCCATTGAGAAGCATTACCTAGCTTTAATCTTTGCATCCTAAAGCAACAACACAACATGCTTCCTTATAAGGTGAACTTAATCTTTAGGATCAATCCACTACAGTATCTAATGACACGACCGACACTATCTGGACGGTTTACATGATAATCCATGATTCTCTCATAGTTTGACATTTTCTTTGTATCCCTCCATGCGATGAAAGGACAAGCACTAGAGGATTTCATAGCAGTACACCTACTTCCTAGTGACTCTCAACTTAGTGATGATCTCCCTGATGAACAAATCATGAACTTAGGGGATACTAGCATTCGCTGTTGGGAGATGTACTTATTTTAGGTTTATTTTATTATTATTTTATGTTTAGTTTTTATTTTATTTAGGTTTTTTTATTCTAAGGTTTATTTTATTTTTTAGTTTAGTTTAGGGTTTATTTATTTTATTTTTATTAGTATATATTTTCTTTTAAGTTTAGGTTTCTTTTTTAGGTTTTTATTTTATTTTATTTTATTATTTTATTATTTTATTTAGGTTTAGTTTATTTATTTATTTTATTTTAGGTTTTATTTAGGTTTAGTTGGGGGTTTGAGGGTCAGGGTATAGGGTATGTGGGGTTTAAAAGTTATGGTTTTATTTAGGTAGTGGGTCAGGGTTTAGGACTCAGGAGGTCCTTTAACCCAGGTTTAGCCTAAGGGGGGGCCTGGTTAGGGCCTTTAGGCCCAGATTAGGCCTGGGTCGGGCTCAGTTAGAGGAAGGAGATCTGGCTGAGGCCTGGGGTTAGTTTGAGGCCTGGTTAAGTGTGGCCTAGTTTAGGTTTTAGGATCAGGGTCAGTTTAGAGTTTAGGCCTAGGTTAAGCCAGTGTCAGATCCAGGTTTGGATTTAGCCTGTTTAAAGACTCAGTAGCCTGCAGTGGCTCAGTGAATTAAGATTTATGGCAAGTAGGGGTTTAGAGCCTAGGGTTTGCTGATTATGATTAGGTTTAGTATGATTTGTGGTCACAGGCCAGGACTCAGGTTTAGGTTTGGGATTTAGAGTCAGTGTCAGAGGGTAGTTAGTGTTTTAGTTTAGGGTCAGGGTTTGAGGTTTGGGTTAAGGATCCATGGGATTAGGGTTTAGGTTTGTGGTTTGAGCTCAGTGGTTTGGGGTTTAAGGTTTAGGTTTTGAGGGTTGTGGGATTGGCTCAGTTTAGGGTGTGTAGGGTAGGGTTTGTGGGGCTTTAGACCCACGCCTTTGTTTAGGTTTAGTGGGTTTGGTTTGTGGATTTTATTTTATTTTATTTTATGTATTTTATTTAAGTCTTTTTATGTTTTTTTATTCTTAAATTTATTTTATTAGTTTAGTTTAGGGTTTATTTATTTCAGTTTATTTTTATTAGTATATTTGATTTTTTTTTAAGTTTAAGTTTAGTTTAGGATTATATTTTATTTTATTTTTCTATTTTATTTAAGTTTAGTTTTATATTTATTTTCTCATTATTTAGTTTAAGTTTAGGTTTTAGGCTTTAGGATTTGGGTTTAGAGTTTAGGGTTTTAAGTTTATGGTTTTGGGGTTAGGGTTAGTGTTTTGGGATTTGGGTTTAGTTTAGTGTGGGTTAGTTTTAGGATTTTGAGCTTAGGGTTTAGGCCTGGGAGGTTTAGGGTTTGGAGGCCTTAAGGTTTAGGATTAGGGCTGTTTAGGGTTGTGGAGGGTTTAAGGCCTGTTAGGTATGGTTTATGGGCTCTGTTGCCTGGTGGCTCAGTTGAGGGTTTAGCCCAAAGTTTAGGTTTAGGATTTAGAGTGGGTTTTTATTTTATTTTATTTTAGATTTATTTTTAGATTAGTTTTATTTTATCCATTTTATATTTAAGTTTATTTTATTTTTTAATAGTTTAGTTTTATTTATCTTATTTTAATTTATTATTAGTTTTTATGTATTAGGTTTCTTATTACTATTACTAGGTTTAATTTTATTTATTTATTTATTTTGATATATACCAGGTTGACTGTGCCTTTGTGGCTCAGGGTTTGGGGGTTTAGTGGGGTGTCAGGTTTAGGAGTGGAGTTTAGTGTAAGGACTAGAGTTTGGGAGGGTGTGGGCCCAGTGGCTTAGGGTTGTGATTAGTTAGGGAGTGGCCTGGTTATTAGGTTTGAGGTGTGGTTTAGGGCTGGGTTTTAGGGTAAGGTTTAGGGAGGTGTGGTATAAGTGGAGGGTTTAGGGTTTAGAGTTTAGGGTCATGGTTTGGGTATTTTAGGTTTTAGGTAGGGTTTAGGATTTTTTAGGTGGTAGGTGGTTTATGGTTTGGGTTTAGGGGTTTAGGTTTAGGTAGGTCTGTGGTTTTAGGCTTAAGGATTAAAGTTCGTGTTTTAGTTTGTTCATTTTTAGGTTTTGGTTTTTTTTAACAGAAAACAAATTTTGATTTAGCATTGCTTCTTTTGGATTTCATCAAATAGGTAACACACTAAGTTTTCTAAGACATAAGCGACGACATAAATAAAAAATGAGCAGGCATAGGGCAAATCAAACACCGTAGATAACTTGAACCATTTCTACCATAAAGATAGAATTCCATATGTGAAATAGATTGATCATTCTTCGCCCAGCCCAGAACCACCCGACATCTCAAGTAGCAGGATCCACCATCATATCCCTAATCTCTCCTTCCACCACCACCATGGCTCTCTATTACTCCTCCATAAGCCAACTAATCAATTAACCACCACCTCCAGATCCCCACCCCCCAAAGGATAATGCCACCTCTACCTTTTCCTCCACCACCAGATCTAGACTGAACCTGGTTGGCCGTGATGTCCCTGCCATCAAGGTTCTGCCCATTCTTAGGGTTTAGGTTTAAGTTTAAGTTTATTTAGTTTTAGGATTTAGGTTAATTTTTTTAATTTATTTAGTTAGGTTTATGTCTATGGTTTTGGGGTTTAGGGTTTAGGGTTAAGTGGGGTTGTGGCATGGGTTTAGGATTTTCAGCTTATGCTTTTAGGGTTTAGGGTTTAGAGTTTAGGGTTTTAAGGTTTAGGTTTTTAAGGTTTATAGATTTTTAAATAAACTAAACCGGTATGTTTAGGTTTATTATTTTATTTTATTTTTATTTATTTTATTTTATTTTTTTTTATTTTCCGTTTATTTTATTTTATTTTAGTTTTATTGATTTTAGGTTTATTTGTATTAGTTAAGGCTTTTTATTTTAGTTTTTTTTTGGGTTTAGTTTATTTTAGTTGAAATTTATTTTATTTTTTATTTTAGTTTAGGTTTTATATATTATTAATGCTTTAAGTTTTATTTTATTTTTAGGTTTAGGTTTCATTTTAGGTTTATTTTAGGTTTTAATGTTTTAGGTTTACTTTTATTTATTTTTTTTTATATTTATGTAAGTTTTATTTTAGGTTTAGGTATTATTTATTTTATTTTAGATTATTTAGTTTGGATTTAGGTTTATTATTTTTTTTATTTTTTTATTTTAGGTTTAGGTTTTTGATAGGTTTAGGTTTATTTATTTAATTTAGTTTATTTTAGGTTTATTTTAGTTTAGGTTTTAATTTAATTTATTTTATTTTAGGTTTATTTATTTTTATTTTATGTTTATTATTTTATTTAAGTTTTTTGGTTTATTTTATTTTAATTTTATTTATTTTATTATATTTATTATTTATTTTTATTTATTTAGTTAGTTTTATTTTTTTTTTATTTTATTTAGTTTAAATTTTTTTTATTATTAGGTTTTATTTAGTTTTATCAGATTAAGGTATAAGGTTTAGTGTTAGTTTAGGGCAAGGGTTTAGCTTGGGTTTTGGAAGTTTTTGTGGGTTTAGTGGGTTTAGGGTTTAGAGTTTAGGAGAGGTCAGGATGGTTTAGGGTTTAGTAGAGTGGGAGGTAGAGGTGTTTAGGGTTTAGGGTTGGTCTTTGTTATTTTTTATTTTGAAAATTAAGCAAAGTTTAAGTATTTAGTTTATTTTTTATTTATTTTAGTTTATTTTATTTTATTTTAGTTATTTTATTTTTAGTTTAGTTTATTTATTTATTTATTTTATTTAGTGTTCATTTAGATTAGTTTAGTTTAAGTTTATTTTAGTTTAGTTTTATTTTTAGTTTAATTTTAGTTAATGTTTATTTTTTGTAGGTTTATGTTTAGGTTTTATTTTATTTTCTTAAGTTTAGGTTTTAGGTTTTCATTTGGTTTATTTTTTTTTTTGTGTAGGTTTAGGTTTTAGTTTATTTTATTTTATTTTAGTATAGGTCTTTAGGTTTAGATTTATGGATTAGGGTTTAGGTGCGTCAAGTTTAGGATTTGGGATTTAGGGTTTAAGGTGGGTGTTTGGGGATTAGGGTTTAGGGTTTAGGCTCAGTTGTAGGTTTATGTTTAGGCTATTTATTATTTAAGTTTTAGGATTTAAGGTTTAGGGTTGGGTTTAAGGTTTAGGATTTTATTTTGTTTTATTTTAGTTTATTATTTATTTTACAGTTTAGTTTTGTTTTAGGTTTTCTTTCTTAGATTTATTTTATTTTAGTTCAGTTTGGGTTTATTTATTTTATTTAGTTTATTATTTATATTTGATATTATTTTGGTTTATGCAGGTTTTAGTTTAGGATTATATTTATTTTATTTTGTCCATTTTATTTAAGTTTAGGTTTTTATATTTATTTTCTCATTTAGGTTTAGTTTTTAGTTGGATTAGGTTTAGAGCTTTGGTAAAAAGTTTAGGGTTTTAGGAGGGTTTAGGTTAGTTAGTTTGGGATTTGGGTTTAGTATTTTAGTTATTAGATTGAGCTTAGGGTTTAGAGTTTAGGGTTTAGGGTTTAGGGTTACTTGGGAAGGTTTAGGATTTTAAGGAGTTGGGTGGGTTTAAGGTTGTTGTTTTGGTATAGGGTTTATGGAAGGTTTTATGGTTTAGGGTTTTCAATTTGGATTAGGATTAAAGTTTATGGTTTAGGATTAGAGTGGAGGTTTTATTTTATTTTATTTTAGTATTTTATTTTATTTTACATTTAGTTTATTTTATCCACTTTATATTTAAGTTTATTTTTTTTAGTTTAGGTTTTATTTATTTTATTTATTTTTTATAAGTTTATTTTATTGTATTTTAAGGTTTAGTTTTCTTTTATCTTTTTTGTTATATTTAGGTTTTTTTATTTATTTTATTTTTAGGATTTATGAGTTTAGGTTAGTGGGGTTTAGGGTTTAGGGTTTAGGAAGTTTATTTTGGGGTTTAAGGCCCAGGTAGGTAATTTAGGGAGGGTTTAAGATTTATAGTTGGGGGTCAGGTTGTATTTTTAGGGGTTTAATTTTGATTTGTAGTTTAAATTTTAGGGTTTTAGGATTGTTTAAAAGGTTTAAGGTTTAGGGTTTAAGTAGGTTTAGGTTTAGGGCTCAGGTTGTAGTTTGGGTTGAGTTTAGGGTTTGATTTGAGTTTGGTTTATGATTTAGGGTTTATTTTAGGTTTAGTTTTAAGGTTTAGGGTTTAGGATTTTGTGGTTTAGGTTTAGGAGTTTTAAGGTTTTAGGGTTTAGGGTTTAGGTTTGTGGTTTAAGGTTTAGGTTTTAGGGTTTAGGGTTTTTAGTTTAGTTCAAGTTTAGTTTAGAGTTTTGGTTTTTAAAAATAAATTCGATTTAGCATTTCTTCTTTTGATTTCATCAACAGGTAACACACTAAGTTTTTAATGTTTAGACATAAATAAAAAATGAGCACGCATGAGCAAATAAAAAACCATAAATAACTTTAATCATCTCTATTGTAAAGATACAGTTCCATATGCATCAGATAGGAACGATCGTTCTTCAGTTTCTCAAGTTCCCATCAAAACCACCTCGACATCTCAAGTAGCAGGATCCACCATCATATACCCAATCTCTCCCTCCACCACCACCACGGTTGTAACCTCTATTGCTACTCCCGCCTCCATAAGCACAACTAATCTGACCACCACCTCCATTTCCAACAGCACCTCCAGATCCCCCACCAACCCTGCGATAACAGTCGCCTCTACCTTAGCCTCCACCACCAGATCTAGACTTAACTTGGTTGGCGGTGATGTCCCTGCCATCAAGGTTCTGCCCATTCTTAGGGTTTAGGTTTAAGTTTAAGTTTATTTAGTTTTAGGGTTTAAGTTTATTTTTTAATTTATTTAGTTAGGCTTAGGTCTATGGTTTTGGGGTTTAGGGTTTAGGGTTTAGGCTTAGGGTTAGGGTATAGGGTATAGGGTTTAGGGTTTTACAGTTTATGGTTTTAAGGTTTAGGGTTTTTTAAGGTGTAGGGTTTAAGGTTTATAGATTTTTTTTAAATAAACTAAACATGTATGTTTAGGTTTATTTAGCTTATTTGGTTTATTTTTAATTTAATTTAATTTATTTTATTTTTTATTTTATATTTAATTAGTTTATTGATTTTAGGTTTATTTATATTAATTAAGGCTTTTTATTTTAGTTTATTTTTTAGGTTTAGGTTTAGGTTTATTTTTAGTTGAAATTTATTTTTATTTTTTATTTTGGTTTAGATTTTATATATTATTCTTATGTTTAAGTTTTTATTTTATTTTTTTAGGTTTATTTTTTAGGCTTTTATTTTAAGTTTATTTTTAGGTTTTAATGGTTAGTTTTGGTTTAGGTTTACTTTTACTTTATTTTCTTTTATTTAGTTTATGTTTAAGTTTAGGTTTAGTTTATTTTAGGTTTAGGTTTAGGTTTTATTTATTTTAGTTTAGTTTATTTTAGTTTGGATTTAGGTTTATTTTATTTATTTTTTTTTTTATTTTAGGTTTAGGTTTTTTTTGTAGTTTAGTGTTTAGGTTTATTTTTTTATTTAATTTTAGGTTTTATTTTAAGGTATATTTTTTTAGTTTAGGTTTTTATTTAATTTTTAATTTATTTTATTTTAGGTTTATTTTATTTTCAATTTATGTTTAGTTTTTATTTTATTTAATTTTTTTATTCTTTTATTTTATTAATTTGGTTTAGGTTTTATATTTTATTTTAGTTTATTTTTTTAAAGCTAGGTTTTAGTTAAAGTTTTATTTTATTTTATCTTTTTACTTTATTTAGTTTAATTTTATTTATTTATTTTATTATTTTTATTTTAGTTTTTATTTTACATTTTAGTTCAATGTTTAGTGTTTACTACTAGGGTTTAAGGGTTTTTAGGGTTTAAGGTTTTAGGGTTTGTGGTTTAGAGTTTAGTAGGGTTCATTCAGGCTAGGGTTTAGTGTTAGGGTTAGGATACTGGGGTTTAGGGTTTTAGTTTTAGGGTTTGGGTTTAGGGGTTTGGGTTCCTGGGGAGTTTAGGGTCAGGGTCTTTGTTATTTCATTTTATTTTGAAAATCAAGTAAATAAGTAGGTTTAGTCCATTTAGTTCATTTAGTTTATTTTATTTATTTTAGTTTATTTTGTTTTTTTTATTTTTTATTTAGGTTTTTTTATTTATTTTATTTTATTTTATGTTTATTTATTTTATTTTAGTTTTATTTAGTTTATTTTTTTTAGTTTATTATTTAGTACTTTATTTAGTTTAATTTAGGTTAATGTTTATGTTTTTAGGTTTAGGTTTAGGTTTTTATTTTATTTTCTTAAGTTTAGGTTTTAGGTTCATTTGGTTTATATGTTTTATTTTTAGTGTAGGTTTAGGTTTATTTTTAGCTTATTTTATTTTATTTAGCACAAGTTTTGTAGTTTAGATTTATTTGATCAGGGTAGGGTTAGGGTCAGTTTAGGGTTGTGGTGTGTGTGGCTTTTGGGTTTGGTGGTAGGTTGCAAAGTAGTAAGTACCATTTAGGTTTAGGATTTAAGGTAGGGTTTGGGAAGTAGTGATTTATTTTATTTTATTCATTTACATTCACGCCAAGATTTTATTTTATTTAGGTTTTATTCTTAGATTTATTTTATTTTATTTAGGGTATTTATTTTATTTATTTATTTATTAGTATATTTGATATTAATTTTAGGTAAGTTTAGGTTTTAGCTTAGGATATTTTATTTTATTTTTTATTTTATATAAGTTTCAGTTTTATTTATTTTAGGGTTTATTTAGTTTAGTTTAAATTTTTAGGTTTTAGCCCAGTAAAGCCCAGGGTTTTAAGGTTTATATTTTGGGGTTTAGGGTTTAGGGTTTTGGTTTTGAGGGTTTAGTGTTTAGGGTGGGTTTAAGATTTTGAGCTTATGGTCATGGTTTAGTTAGGGCCCAGGGTTTAGCCTGGTTTTAAGGTTTATTTAGGTTTAGGGTTTAGGCCATTTTGGGGCATAGGGCCATGGTTTTAAGGTTTATGTTTATTTTGAGTTTGATTGGGCTCAGGATCTGCCCATGTGTGGATTTGAGGTTATTTATTTTATTTTTATTTTATCTTTATCACTAGTTTATTTATTGCATTTCTTTATATAAGTTTATCTTTAATTTAGTTTAGGTTTTATTTATTTATCTTTAGCCCATCTTTATAGTATCTTACTGCCTAGTCTTTCTTTTATCTTACTTTATCATATAGGCCCAGGTTTATCATTTCTTTAGGATCATAGTTTATGCTCAGGCCTCTGGTGCCCAGGGTTTAGGGCCCAGCCTCATGGCCCAGGATCAGGGGCCTTAGGCCCAGGTCAGTGGCCTGCGCAGTGGCCTGAGCCTGTGGCTAAGGGCTCATCTCAGGATTTACAACCCAGGGCCTAGGCCCAGGGTGTGCAGGGCTCAGGGCCTAGCTTAGGATTTAGCCCAGGGCCCAGTCAGTGGTTTAAGATTTTAGAGGGCCTGAGGCTCAGGTTTTGTGGTTTAGGTCGTGCCCATGGCCCAGTGGTTTTGCAGGCTAAAAACCAGGTTTAGGGTTGGGCCTAGAGTTTAGGTGAGGATCAGAGGCTTTAGGCCTGGTTTACATGGCTCAGGATTTAGGGCCTAGGTTGGTGGGTTTATGGGGTTGTGGGTCTGTTTTGTTGTTTTTGGTCTGTGTGGTTTAGGGTTTGTTTTAAGGTTTAAGTTTAGGTTTAGGTTTTGGTTTTTCAACAAAACAAATCGATTTAGCATTTCTTCTTTTGGATTTCATCAATCAGGTAACACACTAAGTTTTCTATGATACAAGCGACGAAATAAATAAAAAATGAGCATGCATAGAACACATCAAAAATCATGGATAACTTGAACCGTCTCTACTGTAAAGATACAGTTCCATAAGCAGTAGATAGGATCGACGCTTTTCTTAGTTCCCATCGTAACCACCTCGAAAGTAGATCCACCATCATATCCCCAATCTCCCTCCGCCACCACCATGGTCAACTCCCTATCAAGCATCGCTTCCATAAGCACCACCACTAATCCGACCATCACCTCCATTTCCAATAGCACCTCTAGATCCCCCAGCACCCCTGCGATAACAATCGCCTCTACCTTAGCCTCCACCACTAGATCTAAACTGAACCTGGTTGGCAGTGATGTCCCTGCCATCAATGTTCTCTTACGTTAAACATTATTTACATATTAACACCTAAACTTACTATTTTACAAATTTAACACCTAAAAACACAACAATATTACCACTTTTCGCTCTTCCCGTAATAAAGACGCGGAAGAAGCTCGCCTAATGGCATGGTCTACGCTGAACCAAAGAGAAGGCTTACGCTTGAAATTGGGAGGTCGAATGGGGTTCCTAGAATGAAGGAGACCGGATGAATGAGAGAAGGGCTTAAAGGGAGACGAGGGAGAACAAGGCGCCTGCAGCTTACTGGGAGATGCATCGAAAGAGGAAGACAGGAGAGGGAGCAATGGAAGAGATCAGCTTGGAGAGGGGAATTCAAATTGAGAGGGAGACAAGATCGAGAATGGAAATGGGAGAGGGACTTATGAATTTTGGAGGACGAACAGATGAAGAGAGGCTTGAAGGGCACAGAAGAGTTAGCTTACTGTAATGCATTGTGAAGACAACCGAAAGCAAAGAGAGAAACCAAATGAGAGAAGATGTCTGTGAAGGAAGAAGAAGGCAATATGTTGTGTTAGAACATTTTAGCAAATGAAAAATAGCAAGTAGTGTTAAACATGCAAACAATGAGACGTGGCATGCATGCAAACCCCTAGTCTAGTATTAGGTCAAGTTTTGGGCTGTCACTAGGGTCAGTGGCCTAGTTAGTCAGCTTGTTTCTGGGGTCAGCTTTAGGGCTAGGCTTTTAAAGCCCAGGAGTCTGGAGCCCAGGGCTCAGGGTTTAGGGGTCAGGGCCAGATTAGGGTCAGTGGCCTGTGTCTGGGTCATTTGGAGTTTGGGCTGGCTCAGTTTATGGCTCCATGGCCTCATCTTTTGGGTGGCCTAGGGTCATAGGGTTTAGTTTTAGAGCCCAAAGCCCAGGGTTTATGGTTTAGGGCTTTTGGGCCTTTCTTTAGCTTTAGGTTTAGGTTTTTTTTTTAATTTTTAAGTAGTTTAGGTTTAGCTCATTTAATTTTAGCCTTTAGATTATTTCTTAGTTTATCTTTAGTTTAGGTTTTATTTATTTTGGGTTTATATTTTTAGTTTAGTTTAAGTATAGGCTTTATTTAAGTTAATTTATTATTTATTTATTTAGGCCTTTTAGTTTAGCTCAGTTTATGTTTATGTTTATTCTTGATCTTTAGTTTATTTTTATCTTAGTAGTTTATTTTACTTTAGTTTCATGTATTTTGGTTTTAGGTTTAGGTTTAGGTTTTATTTATTTTTACTTAGTTTATTTATTTTTAGTATTTTTTTAGCATATAGTTTAGTTTATTTTATTTAGTTTTAAGTTTATTTAGTTTAGGTCGGTTTAGGTTTTATTTAGGTTTGGTTTGGTTTTGTTGAGGTTTAGGTTTTCTTTAGTTTATTTATTTTTTATTTTATTTTTATTTAGGTCTATTTAGTTTTGGTATTATTTTAATTTAGGTTTAGGTTTTGGTCTAGGTTTTATTTAGTTTATTTTATTTAGTTTTTATTTTAGGTTTAGGTTTAGTTTAGGTTTATTTTATTTTTATTTAGTTTTAGGTTTATTTTTATTGGTAGTTTAGTTTATTTAGGTTTAGGTTTAGGTTTTTAGTTTATTTTATTTTATGCTTAGGTTTAGGTTTATTTAGTTTAGGTTTTTTTATTTTTAGGTTTAGGTTCATTTATTTTTATTTCAATTTTTATTTGTATTTTATTAGTTTAGTTATTTATTTAGGTTAATTTATATTTATTTTTGGTTTATTTTTAGTTTAGGTTTAGGTTTATTTATTTATTTTTAGTTTAGTGTATTTTTGTTTTTAGGTTTATTCATATTTTAGTTTTTTTTAGTTTAGGTTTATTTAGGTTTAGTTTACTTTATTTTTATTTATTTAGGTTTTAGTTTATTTTGTTTAGTTTAGGTTTATTTATTTATTTTGGTTTAGGTTTAGGTTTATTTATTTAGTTTATTTATTTATTTAGTTTTTTTATTTATTTAGGTTTATGATTATGTTTTATCTAGTTTAGTTTATTTAGTTTTATTTTATTTTGGGTTTAGGCTTTAAATTTAGGTTTATTTAGTATAGGTTTAATCTAGGTTTATTTTTATTTCTTTATTTTGTTTACTTATTTAGGTTTAGGCTTAGGTTTATTTATTTAGTTTATTTAGAGGTTTAAGTTTTATTTAATTTTAGTTTATTTTCGAGTTTAGGTTTTAGGTTTAGTTTAGGTTTATTTCATATTTAGTTTGTTTTATCTATTTTAATTAAATACTTTTATTTTTGTTTATTGTTTTATTTATTTTAGTTCATTTTATTTTATCTTTAGTTAGTTTAGGTTTAGGTTTATTTTTATTTTAGGTTTAGGTTTAGGTTTAAGTTTTATTTTAATTTTTTTTATTAATATCCGCTTTAGTTTAGTTTATTTTATTTTGTTTATTTAGGTTTATTTAGTTTATTTATTTTGGTTTTGTTTATTTTATTTTAGGTTTAGGTTTTATTTAGTTTTATTTAGGTTAGGTTTAGTTTATTCTAGGTTTAGGTTTAGTGTTTACATTTTTTTAGTTTAGTTTAGGTTGGGTTTATTTTTTTTAGTTTAGTTTATTTTATTTTAGTTAGGTTTATTTATTTAGTCTTTATTTGTTTGGGTTTAGTTTATCTAGGTTTAGTTTTTATAGTTTATTTTAGTTTAGGTTTTGTTTAGTTTTAGTTTAGTTTAGGTTTATTAGTTTATTTTTTAATTTTAATTTATTTATTTAAGTTTAGGATTATTTAGTTTATTTATTTATTTAGTTTATTTATTTATTTATTTAGGTTTAGGTTTATACGCTTATTTTAGTTTTAGGTTGTTTAAGTTAGGTTTAGTTTATTTCATTATTTATTTTAGTTTATTTTATTTATTTTATGTGTTTTTTTTATTTAGGTTTAGTTTAGGTTTATTTTAGTTTAGTTTAGGTTTATTTTAGTTTAGGATTAGGTAAGTTTAAGTTTAGGTTTAGCCTAGGTTTATATTTTAGGTTAAGGTTTATTTTATTTATTTTAGTTTATTTAGTTTAAGTTTAGTTTGTTTTTAGGTTTAGGGTTTAGGTTTAGTTTAGTTTAGCTTCAGCTTTAGTTTAGCATTGTTTATTTTGGGTATTTTATTTATTTAGTTTAGTTTAGTTTAGGTTTATTTTATTTATTTATTTTATTTTGTTTATTTTTTAGGTTTTATTTTAGCTTTTAGGTTTAGGTTTAGGTTTTAGTTTTTACGTTATTAAGTTTTATTATTATTTAGTGTTTTAGATATTATTAGTTTTAGTTTAGTTTGTTTATTATTATTATTATTTTTTATTAGTTTAGTAAGTTTTATTAGTTTATTATTATTTGTTAGTTTCTTAGGTTTGTTTATTATTATTATTTTTAGTATATTTATTTATGTTTTATTTATTATTTAGTTTCTTTATTATTTAGTTTATTATTATTATTATTATTAGTTTAGTAATTAGTTATATTTAGTTTAATTTATTATTAGTTTAGTTTAGTGTTAGTTGTTATTAGTTATTTAGTTCAAGTGATTAGTTTTTTAGTTTTATTATTAGTTTAGTTATTATTATTTAGTTAGTTTATTATTTGGTTTAATTAGTTTCTAGTTTCTTAATTTAGTTTTTTTAGTTAGTTAGTTATTATTATTAGTTATTTATTAATTGTTTAGTTAATTTATTAGTTTGTTTATTTATTTATTTAAGTTTAGGTTTATGTTTATTTTATTTATTTTAGTTTAGGTTTAGGTTTATTTAGTTTAATTTATTTAGGGTTTAGGGTTTAGTTTAGTTTAGTTTAGGTTTCTTTATATATTTATTTAGTTTATTTATTTAGTTTAGTTATTTTATTTTAGGTTTAGGTTTATTTTAGATTAGTTTATTTTATTTAGTTTAGGTTTATTAATTTAGTTTAGTTTATTTTATTTATTTAGGTTTAGGTTTTTTTAGGTTTAGGTTTTATTTAATTAATTTTAGTTTGGGTTTTTATTTTAGGTTTATTTAGTTTATTTTATTTTTATTTTTTTTTTATTTTAGTTTAGGTTTATTTAGTTTATTTATGTATTTACTTTTTTATTTATTTAAGGTTTAGGTTTAAGCCAGGTATTTTTTTAGTTTTGGTCTCGATTTTTAGGATTAGTTTAGGTTTTATTTTTTATCTTAGTTTTTTTAATTTATTTTTATTTTAGGTTTATTTAGGTTTAGTTTAGGTTTAAGTTTATTTTTAATTAGCTTTATTTATTTTAGTTTATGATTAGGTTTAAGTTTATGTTTAGTTCAGGTTTAGCTTGGTTTATATTTATTTAGTTTTACTTAGTTTTACTTAGTTTCATTTTAGTTTAGGTTTAGAGTTTAGGTTTATTTTAGTTTAGTTTAGGTTTAGTTTAGGTTTATTTTACTTTAGTTTATTATTTAATTTAGTTTAGGTTTAGGTTTATTTTATTTATTTATTTTATTTAGTTTATTTTTTAGGTTTTATTTTAGGTTTGAGGTTGAGGTTTAGGTTTAGCTTTATTTATTTAGTTTAGGTTTTAATTTTTATGTTATTAGGTTTTATTAGTATTTACTATTTTTTAAAGTATTATTAGTTTTTTATTTAGTTTATTTTTTTTAATATTATTTATTAGTTTATTAGTTTAATTAGTTTTATTAGTTTTTTATTATTAGTTAGTTTCTTAGGTTTGTTTATTATTATTATATTTAGTATATTTATTTACGTTTTATTTATTATTTAGTTTAATATTAGTTTAGTTTATTATTATTATTATTAGTTTTAGTTATTATTTTTATTTAGTTTAATTATTATTATTTATTAGTAGTGTTATATTAGTTATTATTTAGTTTTAGTTTATTAGTTTTTTCATTTTATTATTAGTTTTAGCTATTATTATTTAGTTAGTTTATTATTATGTTTAGATAGTTTATTAGTTTATTAGTTTAGTTTAGTTGTTAGTTTTAGTTATTAGTTATTATTATTATATTTATTTAATTAATTATTTAGTTAGTTTATTAGTTTTAGTTTATTAGTTATAGTTTTAGTTTATTTAGTTTAGTTATTATTATTTTAGTTATTGGGTTTAGTTTTCTTATTAGTTAGTTATTTTTATTTAGTTATGTTTAGGTTTAAGTTTATTAGTTAGTTATTTATTAGGGTTTTTAATTTTAATTAGTTTATTAGTTTAGTTTTAGTTAATAGTAGGTTTAGTCTAGTTTTTTTAAGTTTATTAGTTTAGTTTATTTTAGTTAGAAGTGGGGTTTTTTTGTTTATATTTAATTTAGTTATTACTTTGTTAATTAGTTAGTTTTTTATTCTTATTAATTTACTAGTTATTATTTAGTTAGTTTAGTTTAGTTAGTTTTTATTAGTTTTTGTTCAGTTTATTATTAGTTTTATTTATTATTATTTATTAGTTTTAGTTTATTTATTAGTTTTAGTTTTAGTTAGTTTAGTTTAGTTTTTATTAGTTTCTTATTCAGTTTAGGGTTTTAGGGTTTGTGGGTTTTAGGGTTTTGGGTTGTAGGTAAAGGGTTGTAAGTTTAGGGTATAAGGATTAGGGTTAGTTTTAAGGTTTAGCATTTAGGGTTAGGGTTTTTTTTATTTTTTTTTTATTTTTTTATTATTTTTTTGGTTTTAGGGTTTAAGGTTTAGGTTTTAGGTTTAAGGTTCAGGCTTTAGTTTGGGTTTTAGGGATTTAAGTTTTTTTTACAGAGAAGAAATTCAGAATAAACATTTCTTCTTTTTGATTTCATTTGCCAAGTAACACATCGAGTTCTCAAAGACACAAGTGACAACATAGATAAAAATGAGCACGCATAGAGCAAATCAAAAGCCCTAGAAAACTAGAATTGTCTCTACTATAAAGAAACAGTTCCATAAGCAACAGATCAGATCGATCGTTCTTCAATTTCTCTAATTTCCATCAGAACCATCTTGACCTCTCGAGTCATTGGATCTTCCATCATATCTATAATCTTTCCCTCTGCCACCACCATAGTTATAACCTTCGTCACTCCTCCTACCTCCATAATCACCACTACTCCAACCACCACCTCCATATCCACCAACACCTCTAGATCCCCCACCACCACTATGATAACCGCCACCTCCACCTTCGCCTCCACCGCCAGATCTGGGATCGAGCTGATGAGTGATGTTCCTACCGTCAAGGTTCCGCTCATTCTGTGGTTTAGGTTTAGGGTTTAGGGTTTATTTTAATTTTATTTTAAGTTTCACGCTAGGTATGGGGTTTAGAGTTTATGTTTAGGGTTTAGGGTTTGTGGTTTAGTGTTTAGGGTTTAGGTTTAGGGTTTGGGGGTTTATGCTTTTAGGGTTTGGGTGTTGGTTTACTATTTAGCATTTAGGGTTTATGGTTATGTATGTGGTCCAGAGTTTGTGGGTTTAGGGTTAAGGGCTTTGTGGTTTAGGTAGGTTTTAGGTTTGGGCAGGATGTAGAGTTTATGATTTTTTAATTAAGCAAATCAATAGGTTTTGGTTTTTAGTTTGTTTTATTTTTTATTTTATTTAGGTTTAAAATTTTATTTATTTATTTTATTTTATATTTATTTATTTTAATTTAGTCTTTTTATTTTAGTTTATTTTTAAGTTTAGGTTAATGTTTAAATTTATTTTTTAGTTGAATTTTATTTTTATATTTTTTTAAGTTTAGGTTTTATTTTAATTTTAGGTGTGTCAGATTTTAATATTATTTTTTTAGAATTTTAGGTTTTATTTTAGGTTTAGGTTTATTTTAGTTGAGTTTTATTTTATTTTATTTTAGGTTTAATTTTATTTTTTTATTTTTGGTTACGCTTAAGTTTTATTTTATACTTTTAAGCTTTAGGTTTAGGTTTTATTTTAGGTTTATTTTTAGGTTGTATTTTAGTTTAGTTTAAGTTTATTTTTTAGTTTAATTTATTTTATTTTATTTAGCTTAGTTTAGGTTTAGGTTTTAATTATTTTAGTTTATTTTATATTGATTTAGGTTTAGGTTTATTTTATTTTATTTATTTTATTTTTATTTTAGGTTTAATTTTTTTTTAGTTTAGGGTTTATATTTTATTTTTTATTTATTTTAGGTTTGGGTTTTATTTAGTTTTTATTTTATTTTATTTTTATTTTATTTTTTTTTACGCTTTTTTTTTTATTTTATTTAGGTTTTTAATTTTTAAGGTTATTTTATTTCATAGTTTAATTTATGTTTTTATTTATTTTATTTTAGTATATTTTTATTTTTTTTTAGGTTTAGGTTTAGGTTCTCGTTTAGGTTTTTATTTTATTTAGGTTTATGTTTATTTGTTTATTTTATTTTTAGGTTTTATTTAGTTTATGTTAGGTTTTTAGGATTTTAGGGTTTTGGGTTTAAGGTTTTGCCTTTTAGTGGCCTATGGGGCCAGGGTTTAGTGCTTAGGATTTAGTAGGGTCAAGGTTTAGAGTGAGGTGCCTGTGGGCTCAGGGTTTAGGATTTAGGATTTAAAGTAGGCCCCAGTGGGTTTATGGTTATTTTTTTGAATCAAGCAAACCATTAAGTGTAGGTTTATTTTATTTTTATTTCTATTTAGGTTTATTTTTATTTTTAGTTTTATTTTAGGTTTATTTATTTTAGTTTAGGTTTTATTTTAGTTTATTTTTTAGGTTAAGGTTTAAATTTATGTTTTTAGTTTAGTTTTATTTTATTTTATTTTTAAGTTTAGGTATTATTTTTAAATTTTTTTTTGTTTTAGATTTTATGGTTTTATTTTAGGATTATTTTTAGGTTATATTTTTTAGTTTAGTTTTAGCTTTAATTTAATTTAATTTAATTTTATTTAGTTTATGGAGTAGGTTTAGTTTATTTTAGGTTTATGTTTAGGTTTTATTTATTTTAGTTTAAGTTTATTTTATTTTGTTTATTTGAGGTTTAGGTTTTTTTTTTAAGGGTTAAGGTTTATTTTTTATTTATTTTTAGGTTTTATTTTAAGAGGTTTATTTAGTTTTATTTTAAGTTTATTTTATTTTATTTTACATTTAGTTTTATTTTAGTTATGTTTTTAATTAGTTTTATTTTAGTTTAGTTTAGTTTATGTTTTTATTATCTAAATTTTATTTTATTTTATTTATATTTAGGTAGATTTTCTAATTTATTTTAGATCATTTAGTCTGGCCAGTCAGTAGGTTTAGGCCTAGGGAGTGTCAATAAGGCCTTTAGGGCCCAGGGTGGGATTAGGGTCAGCCCAGGGTTTAGATGATTGGGGGGCCCAGTGGATCGCATGTCTGGGTGGCCTCAGTGGCTCAGGTTTAGGCCCAGGCTCATGGCTCAAGGCCTGTGGCTGTGGGGATCAGAGCCTGGTGGTTTAAAAGCCTGTGAGCAGGGCTCAGGCCCAGCGCTCAGGGCCAGTAGGGTGGTTTGGCCCTGGCTCAGCCTCAGGGTCACCTGGCCCAGTGTCAGTCAGGGTCCTTTAAACCTACTGGTCTGAGCCCAGGGCCCATGGCCCAGGTTTCTTCAGGTCCTTTCAGCCCAGTGGGTGGGCCTGGCTGGTCAAAAGGCCCAGGTCAGGGCCCAGGCCCAGTCAGTTTAGTGGTCTGGGTCTTTGGCCTGGCCTGGGCCCAGCAGGGCCTGGGGTTTAGGGTCAGTTTTGGCCTGGGCTGCCCAGGGCCTTTGGTTTATGATAGGCCCAGGGCCCAGAGGGCCCAGGGAGCCCAGGATCTAGGGCCTCATGTGCCAGGGCAGAGCCTTTCTCATGGGGCCCAGGTTTAGGCTTTTTAACTATGTAGAAGTGGTTTTGGCACAGTAGCTTATTTTTACACTTTTTAGTTTTATCTAGTTTAGGTTTATTTATCTTTAGGTTTTATTTTAGTTTAGTTTAGGTATTGGTTTATTTAGGTTTATTTTATTGTTTATTTATTTAATTTTCTTTTTTTTAGTTTAGGTTTTGTGGTTTATGTTTATTTTTTGATCTTTAGTTTAGTTTAGGTTTTATTTTAGTTTAGTTCCATGTTTATTGGTTGGTTTTAGGTTTCGGTTTATTTTAGGTTTAGGTTTTATTTATTTATATTTAGTTTAATTATTTTTTAGTTTTTTTAGTATGGTTTATTTTATTTTATTTAGTTTTTAGTTTATTTATGTTAGGTTTAGGTCTATTTAGTTTAGTTGAGGTTTGGGGTTTAGGTTTTATTTTGGTTTAACTTTTGGTTTTATTTAGGTTTTGGTTTTATTTAGTTTATTTTAGTTTATTTATTTTTTATTGATTTTTAGTTTAGTTTATTTAGTTTAGGTTTAGTTTTATTTAGGTTTAGGTTTAGTTTAGGTTTTATTTAGTTGATTTTATTTAGTTTTACTTAAGTTTAGTTTATTTATTTATTTACATTTAGGTTTAGGTTTTACTTTTATTTGTAGTTTAGTTTATTTAGGTTAGGTTTAGGTTTATTTAGGTTTATTTAGTTTAGGTTTTTTTATTTAGGTTTAGGTTCATTTATTTTTATTTTAGTTTTATTTGTATTTTATTAGTTTAGTTTATTTATTTAGGTTTATTTATTCTTATTTTTTGGTTTATTTTTAGTTTAGGTTTAGGTTTATTTAATTTTGTTTAGTTTACTATATTTTTATTTTTTTTGGTTTATTTAGGTTTTATTTATGTTATAAGGTTTTATAATTATTTAGTGTATTTTTAGATTTTATTAGTTTTTAGTTTATTTTATTTATTATTATTATTTTAATTATTAGTTTATTAGTTAGTTTTATTAGTTTATTATTATTTGTTAGTTTCTTAGGTATATTTATTATTATTATATTTACTATATTTATTTAGGTTTTATTTATTATTTAGTTTACTATTTGTTTTATTATTATTATTATTATTATTATTATTATTATTATTATTATTGTTATTATTATTATTATTATTATTATTTATTATTATTATATTATTATTATTATTATTATAATTAATTAGTTATTTGTTTTATTTAGTTTAATTTATTATTATTTTAATAGTTTAGTGTTAGTTATTATTAGTTATTTTATTTTAGTTGATTAGTTTTTTAATTTTATTATTAGTTTTAGTTATTATTATTTAGTTAAATTATTGTTATCTTTCTTAGTTTAGTTATTATTAAGTTATTATTATTAGTTATTTATTAATAGTTTAGTTAGTTTATTAGTCCTAGTTTATTAGTTTTAGTTTAGTAGGTAGTTTAGTTATTAGTTTAGTTATTGGGTTTAGTTTTATTATTAGTTTTTATTTGGTTAGTTTATGTTTAGGGTTTAGGTTTATTAGTTAGTTATTTTTTAGGGTTTAATTTAGCTAGTTTATTAGCTTAGTTTTAGTTATGAGTTTAGGTTTAGTTTAATTTTTATTAGTTTTATTAGTTTAGTTTATTTTTAGTTAGTTTATTAGTGGTGTTTTTTATTTATGTTTAATTTAGTTAATAATTTTTTTAATAGTTAGTTTTGTTATTAGTTTAATAGTTTTAGTTATTATTTAGTTAGTTTAATTTAGTTAGTTTTTATTAGTTTTTTTTAGTTTATTATTACTTTTATTTTATTATTATTATTTATTTATTATTAGTTTATTAATTTTAGTTTATTATTTATTAGTTTTAGTTTTAGTTAGTTTAGTTTAGTATTTTATTAGTTTTTTATTAGGGTTTAGGGTTTAGGGTTGTAGGTTTAGGGTTTAAGGATTAGGGTTAGTTTTAGGGTTTAGCATTTAAAATTAGGGTTTTTTTATTATTTTTAGGGTGTAGGGTTTAGGGTTTAGGTTTTAAGTTTAAGGTTCAGGTTTTTTAGTTTTTTTTAACAAAGAACAAATTTTGAATCCACATTTCTTCTTTTTGATTTCATCAATCAAGTAACACACGAATTTCTCAAAGACAAAAGCGACGACATAGATAAAAAATGAGCACACATAGAGAAAATCAAAAGCCCTAAAAAACTAGAACTGTCTCTACGATAAAGAAACATTTCCATAAGCTGCAGATCGGATCGATCGTTATTCAGTTTCTCTAGTTCCCATCAAAATCACCCTGGCCTCTCGAGTAGTGGGATCCGCCATCATATCTACAATCTCTCCCTTCGCTACCACCACGATTATAGCCTCCGTCGCTCCTCCTACCTTCATAACCATGACTGGTCTGACCACCACCTCTATATCGACTAGCACCTCTAGATCCCACACCACCAGTGATAACACAAGGCCCCCTTCTCAGCTAGATCTACACCTAGTCCGCTAATAGAGATGTTCCTGCCTTCAAGGTTGTACCCATTCTTAGGATTTAGGTTTAAGTTTAACTTTATTAAATTTTAGGGTTTAGGTTTACTTTTAGATTTATTTAGATAATTTGGGTTTAGGTTTTGTGGTTGGGGTTTGTGGTTTAGGGGTTTAGGGTCTCATTTAGAGTTTAGGGTTTAGGGCTCAGGGTTTAGTTTGTATTTTGTGGTTTGCTTTGTGTTTCAGGGTTTGTTCAGGTTAGTTGTGGTAGGGTTGGGTTTAGGGTTGTGGTTGTGGGGTTTAGGGGCTCTCAGGTTTAGGGTTTAGAGTTTTAGAGTTTAGGTCAGGTTTTCTGTTGGTTAGAGTTTAGGAGTTTAGGTTTTTTTTTAATCAAACCGGTAAGTTTAGATTTATTTAGTATTATTATTTATTTTAGTTTATTTTTTCTTTTATTTTAGTTTATTTTTATTTTATTTAGTTTAGTTTATTTATGTTTAGATTTATTTTAAGTTTATGTTTTATTTTATTTTATTTAGGTTAGTTGTATTTTTTTTTTAGGTTTACATTTTATGTTTTATTTTACGTTTATTTTTAGGTTTATTTTTTAGGTTTATTTTTATATTTTATTTTTATTTTATTTTAGGTCTAGGTTTTATTTTTTATTTTTAGGTTTACATTTAGGTTTTTATTTTATTTTTTTAGCTTTAAGTTTTAGCTTTTTATTTTAGGTTTATTTTAGGTTTTATTTTTTAGTTTTAGGTTTATTTCTTAATTTATTTTATTCTATTTAGCTTAGGTTTAGGTTTTAATTATTCTAGTTTATTTTATTGAGTTTAGGATTATGTTTATTTTATTTTATTTATTTAATTTTTATTTTAGTTTTAATTATTTTTAGTTTATGGTTTATGCTTAATTAATTAATTTATTTTTAGGTTTTATTTTTAAGTTTATTTTTTCAGGTTTAGGTTTTTAGTTTATTTTTATTTTATTTTATTTTAGGCTTATTTTGTTTTTATTTTATGTTTAGTTTTTATTTTATTTAGGTTTTTAAATCTTAAGTTTATTTATATTTCATAGTTTAGTTTATGTTTTTATTTATTTTATGATAGTTTATTTTTAATTTTGATTTTATTTTATTTTTAGGTTTAGATTTAGGTTTTAGTCTAGGTTTTTATTTTATTTTATTTTATAATGTTATTTAGGCATAAGTTTATTTATTTATTTTTATTTTTTATTTTTGATTTTTTTTATATTTTTTATATTTTTTATATTTTTATTTTAATTTTATTATTATTATTTTTTATTTTATTTTTTTTATTTTATTTTATTTATTTTATTTTAGTTAATTTATTTTATTTTATTTTTTTTATTTTTATTTTATTTTAATTTTTTATTTCATTTTATTTATTTATTTTATTTATTTATTTAGTTTATTCTTTTATTTTATTTTATTTATTTTTTATTTTTTATTTTTTATTTTTTGTTTATTTTTATTTATTTTTTATTTTATTTTATTTTTATTTTTATTTTATTTATTTAGTTTATAGTTTATTTATTTATTTTTTATTTTTTATTATTTTTTATTTTATTTTTTAGTTTATTTTATTTTATTTTTATTTTATTTTATTTTATTTTTTGTTTAATTTATTTTATTTTTATTTTTATTTTATTTATTTTATTTATTTATTTTATTTATTTTATTTTTAGGTTTTTATTTAGTTTAGGTTTTAGGATTTTATGGTTTGTTCAAATTGTTTTAGGTTTAGGCTTTAGGTTTGTGAGTTTTATAGTTTAGTGTTTAGGGTTTATTTTAGTTTAGCTTTTAGGGTTAGTTTAGGGTTGAGGGTTAATAGTTAGGGTTAGTGTTAGGGTTTAGGGTTTAGGGTTTAGAGTTAGTTGTAGGGTTTAGGGATTAGGGTTTAGGGTTTAGTGTTTATGGTTATTTTTTTTAAAATTAAGTAACTCATTAGGTTTAGGTTTATTTAGTTTATTTTTTATTTAGTTTATTATATTTTTTTATTTTTATTTAGGTTTATTTTTTTTATTTAGTTTAGTTTATTTGTTTTAGATTTATTGATTTTAGTTTAGGTTTTTTATTTTAGTTTATTTTTGAGGTTTAGGTTTATTTTTATGTTTATTTTTTAGTTTATTTTATTTTTATCTTTTTTTAGGTTTAGGTATTATTTTCTAATTTTTGGTTTAGTTTTAGGTTTTAGGATTTTATTTTAAATTTATTTTTAGGTTTTATTTTTTTGTTTAGGTTTAGGTTTATTTTTAGTTTTCTTTATGTTATTTAGTTTATGGTTTATGTTCAGAATATTTTAGGTTTAGGTTTAGGTTTTATTTATTTTAGTTTATGTTTAGGTTTATTTTATTTTATTTATTTGAGGTTTAGGCTTTTTTTTTAGTTTAGGGTTTAGGTTTTATTTTTTATTTATTTCTATGTTTATTTTTTAGGTTTAGGTTCTTATTTAGTTTTATTTTATTTCATTTTAGGTTTATTTTATTTTATTTTACATTTAGTTTTATTTTATTTAGGATTTTAGTAATAACTTTATTTTATTTTTTAATTTAGTTTAAATTTTATTTATTTTATTTCTTATTATTTTTATTTTATTTTATTTTTAGGTTTAGTTTTGATTAGCTTTAGGCTTTATTTTATATTATCTTTATCTTTACATTTGAATATTTTTATCATTTTGTTATTTTTGGGATTGCTCAGTTTTTAGGGCCTGTGGCCCAGTAGTTGTCTGGTTTAGGGCTCAGTAAGGCCCAGGGTTTAGGCTTGACTCAGGGCAGCCCAGCCTGTGCAGGCCCAGTGGGGTTGTGCCTAGGGCCCAAGACTGGGGCCTGCCCCAGCTCTCACCACCTGGGAGTACAGGTCAGAGATCAGCCCAGTGCAGAGCCCAGGGTCCCCATGGCCTACCCAGGGTCACTCTGGGCTCATCCTCAGCCTGTGGCCTCAGGGCTGGGCCCAGGGCCCAGGTCAACCTCAGGGCCCTGTCAGCAGGGTCCCGGCCTGCTAGCATGGTGTGGGTCTTTTGGCCCAGGGGCCTGAGCCTGGCCCAGTGGGTCTTATTCAGGGCCCAGTGGTGGTCAGTAAGGCCTATGGGCCCAGGTTCTGCCCAGGGTCTTAGGGCTCAGTGGCCTGGGCCCAAGGCCAGGCTATGGTCAGTCAAGGCCCAGGGTCTTGGGAGTCAGTGGCCCATTGTTTAAAAGCCCCAGGGCTGTAGCCCAGTAGCCCAGTGGTTTAGGCTCAAGATTGGGTTTAGGGCTTTTATCTAGGTTTAAGTTTAGGTTTAGTTTAGGATTATTTATTTTTAGTTTAGTTTATGAATTTTATTTTAGTTTATATTTATCTTTTAGGTTTTATTTTAGTACAGCAGTATAGGTTTATTTTATTCAGTATAGTTTATTTATTTAGTTTAGGTTTTTATGTTTTTTTAGTTTATTTTTATTTTAGTTTAGTTTTGTTTTCTTGTAGTTTAGTTTATGTTTATTTAGGTTTATTTTTAAGTTGAGGTTTACTTTAGGTTTAGGTTTTATTTATTTATTTATTTTTAATTATTTTAGTAAAGTTAGTTTATTTTATTTAGTTTTGATTTTATTTAGTTAGTTAGGTTTTAGTTTAGTTTAGGGGTTTAGGTCTTTAGGTTTAGGATTTATTTATTTTTCTTATTTATATTTTGTTTATTTAGTTTAGGTTTTATTTTATTTAGGTTTAGATTTAGGTTTAGTTTATTTTTATTTTATTTAGTTTAGGTTTAGGTTTATTTAGTTTTATTTAGTTTTTAGTTTAGGTTTAGTTTATTTAATTTAGGTTTATTTGTAGTTTATTAGGTTTAGTTTAGTTTAGATTTAGGTTTATTTAGGGTTATTTAGTTTAGGTTTTTAGTCAATAGGTTTAAGTTCATTTATTTTTCTTTTAGTTTTTATTTTTATTTTATCAATTTTGTTTATCTATTTAGGTTTATTTATGTTTATTTACTTGGTTTATTTTTAGTTTAGGTTTAGGTTTATTTATTTTTGTTCAGTTTAGTTTTTTTTTCTTATTTTTAGGTTTCTTTAGTTTTTGGTTTTATTTAGTTTTGGTTTTGGTTTAGGTTTAGGTTTTTTTTATTTATTTATTTAGGTTTTATTTTTTTTTAGTTTAGTTTAGGTTTAGGTTCATTTATTTAGTCTAGTTTATTTATGTTTATTTATTCATTTAGTTTGTTTATTTATATTTAAGTTTAGGGTTTATTTAGTTTAGTTTATTTTAGTTTTATTTTATTTTGGGTTTAGGGTCAGTTTAGGTTTATTTAGGTATTGGTTTAGGTTTATTTTATTTCTTTATTTGGTTTATTTATTTACTTTGGTTTAGTTTATTTATTTTTATTTATTTAGTTTAGTTTAGGTTTAGGGTTTATTTATATATAGTTCATTTAGTTTCAGGTTTAGGTTTTATTTAGTTTATTTTATTTTATTTTGGGTTTAGGGTTTAGGGTTATTTATTTAGTTTAGCTTTAGTTTATTTTTTATTTATTTATTTAGTTTATTTTAGTTTAAATATTTTATTTATATCTAGGGTTTTCTTTATTTATTTAGGTTTAGGGTTTAGGTATTTATTTATTTTAGTGTAGGGTTTATTTTAGTTTAGTTTATTTTATTTAGTTTAGTTTATTTTATTTAGTTTAGTTTACATTTATGTTTAGTTTATTTAGATTTAGGTTTTATTTAGTTTTTATAGTTTAGGTTTATACTATATTTAATTTAGTTTGTTTATTTATTTAATTTTATTTTTGATTTAGTTTATTTATTTATTAATTTAGTTTTTTTATTTATTTATGGTTTAGGCTTCAGCTTTTACTTTTAGTTGTCTGTGGATTTAGTTTAGCTTTAGTTTTATTTTAGGTTAATTTAATTTATTTTATTTTAGGTCATTTATTTATTTTGTTTAGCTAGGTTTTTTATTCTCGCTTAGTTTATTTTATCCGAAGAATCAGGTTTAGGTTTATGTTTAGGTCAGTTGATTTGGGGCTTCAGCTTTAGGGCTTTAAGCTATTTTATTTTTAGTTTATTTAGTTTGTTTGTAGTTTATTTAGTTTAGGTTTAGGGTTTAGTGCCTTTAGTTTTAGGGTTTAGGTTTAGGTTTAGGTTTATTTTAGGTTTATTTTTAGTTTATTTATTTAGTTTAGTTTATTATTTTAGTTTAGGGTTTATTTTATATATTTATTTTATTTAGTTTATTTTTTGTAATTTTAAGTTTTAGCTTTAGTTTGGTTTAGGTTTATTTATTTAGTTTAGGTTTTAGTTTTTATGTTATTAGTTTTATTATTATTTAATGTTTTTTATTATTAGTTTTTGATTTTAGTTTATTTTTTTTATTATTATTTATCTTTATTAGTTTAGTTAGTTTTATTAGTTTATTATTATTAGTTAGTTTCTTAGGTTTGTTTATTATTATTAGATTTAGTATATTTATTTAGGTTTTATTTATTATTTAGTTTATTATTATTTTAGTTTATTATTATTATTAGTTTAGTTATTAGTTTTATTTAGTTTAATTTATTATTAGTTTATTAGTTTAGTGTTAGTTATTATTAGTTATTTAGTTTTAGTTTCTTTAGTTTTATTATTAGTTTTTTATTAATTATTTCATTTGTTTTAATAGTTTTAGTTTTAGTTAGTTTAGTTTATTATTAGTTTTAGTTATTGGGTTTAATTTTATTATTTAGATTTAATATGTTTTTAGTTTAGGGTTTGTTTATTTATTAATTATTATTAGTTATTTAGGGTAATTTAGTTGGTTTATTAGTAGTTTTGGTAGTTTAGTTTAGTTTAGTTTTATTAGTTTTATTACTTTAGTTTATTTTACTTAGTTATTATTATTAGTTTACTTAGATTAGTTTATTTTATTATAGTTAGTTTTTTTATTATTAATTTATTAGTTTTTTTAGTATTTATTTAGTTAGTTTAGTTTAGTTTTATTAGTTTTATTTTAGTTTATAATTAGTTTTTGTTTATTATTAGTTTATTAGTTTTAGTTTATTATTATTAGTTAGTTAGTTTTTAGTGTTTTGGTGGTTTATGTTAGGGTTATAGGTTTGGGGTGGTTAGAGGGTTAGTTTTAGAGTTTAGCATTTAGTTTAGGGTTTCTATTATTTTATTTAGGGTTTAGTGGTTTAAGATTTAGGTGTTAGATTCATTTTTTAGTTTGGGCTTTTGGTTTTTTGGTTTTTTTTAATAGAGAACAAATTCAGATACAACATTTCTTAGTTTTTATCTCTTCAATCAACTAACACACCAAGTTCTCAAAGACATACGATGACATAGATAAAAAATAAGCATGCATAGAGCAAATCAATAGCCCTAGAAAACTAGAACCGTCTCTACTATAAAGGCACGCTCCATAAGCAAAGAATCGATTGACCATTCTTCGCTTAGTTCCCATCGTAACCACTCCGCCTCGATGATCCGCCATCATATATTTCCTCCTCCGCCACCACGGCTAAAACTCACCCTCCTTACCTCCATAACCACCATCGCTTCACCCACCATGATATCCGCCAATACCTCCAGATCCCCCACCACCACTATGATAACCGCTGCCTCTACCTTCGCCTCCATCTCCGCCTTTCCTCCATCCAATCTTTGAGCCCTGGTTGACGGTGATGTTCCCGCCACTGGTTCACCCATTTTATGGTTTAGGATTAGTTTAAGTTTATTAGGTTTTGTGGTTATTTTTTAATATATTTAGTTACTTTCAATTTAGGGTTTGGGGTTTATGGTTTAGGATTTAGGTTATGGTTTAGTTAATGGTTTAGCATTTAGAGTTTTAAGGTTTATTAGGGTTTAGTAGGGTTTGGTTTACAATGGGGTGGTAGTAGGTTGTGGTTATGGTGAGTTTAGGTTAGTTGGGTGGTGTGGTTTAGGAGATTTTGTTTAGGGTTTGGGTTTAGGATTTGGGATTAGGGTTATTTTTAAATAAGTAAACCCGGCAGGTTTAGATTTATTTAGTTTATCTTTGATATATTTTATTTTATTTTATTTTTACTTTTATTTAGTTTAGTATATATATTTTAGGTTTATTTATTTTAGTTTAGGTTTTATTTTAGCCTTTAGGTATATGTTTAGATTAAATTTTAGTTAAGTTTATTTTTTTTATTTTTAGGTTTAGGTTTTTTTTATTTTCAGTGTAGGTTAGGTTTTATTTATTTTTTTAGGTTTACATTTTGGTTTTCGCTTTAGGTTTATTTTTAAGTTTTATTTTTTATCTAGGTTTAGTTTTATTTTTAGTTGAGATTTATTTTTATTTGATTTTTTAGGTTTAGGTTTTATTTTTCAATTTTAGGTTTAAGTTTAAGTTTTTATTTTATTATTTTAGCTTTTGGTTTTAGGTTTTTATTTTAGGTTTTATGTTTAGGTTTAGGTTTAGGTTTAGGTTTATTTTTTTAGTTTAGGTTTTAGTTTATTTAGTTCAAGTTTAGGTTTAGGTTTAGGATTAGGTTTAGGTTTTAGTTTTATTTGTAGGTTTATTTTATTTTTGTTTTAGTTTAGTTTAGGTTTAGGTTTTTATTTATTTAGTTTATTTAGGTTTAGGTTTAGGTTTATTTATATTTTATTTTATTTTATTTTTTAGGTTTATTTATTTTAGTTTAGGTTTAGGTTTATTTATTTAGGTTTATTTTAGTTTAGTTTATTTAGTTTATCTTTTAGGTTTGGGTTTAGGTTTAAGTTTAAGTGTATTTATTTATTTATTTTTATTTATTTTTTTAGGTTTAGGTTATTAAGTTTATTTATTTAATTTTAGGTTTACATTTAAGTTTAATTAGTTTAGTTTTGGTTTATATATTTATTTTATTTTATTTTAGTACTTAAGGCTTTAGTTTAGGTTTAGGCTTAGTTTTCATTTAGTTTAGTTTATTTATTTATTTTATTTTATTTAATTTAGTTTATTTATCTTTGTTTTGTTTTAGGTTTGATTTAGTTTTTTTTAATTCTTAGGTATAGTTTATTTTACTTTATTTTAGTTTATGTTTCATGTCTGCTATTTTATTTTAGTCTTATGTTTAGGCTTAGTTTAGGTTTCTTTATTTAGTCTTATTTTGATTACTCATATTTAAGTCTGTGCTTTAATTTAAGTTTTCATTTATTTTAGCTTTTAGTTTAGTTTAGGCTAGCTTATAGGTCTGTTTTAGCCTAGGCTTGTGGCTTCAGTTTAGGTTTTATTTAGTTTATTTCTTAGTTTTTATTTTTTTAAATTGCCTATTTATTTATTCTTATTTATTTTAGGTTCGGCTTTGTAGGTTTATATTTTACTTAGTTTATTTATTTAGTTTATCTTTAGTTTAGCTTAATTTAATATTTATTAAATTATTCTGGCCAAGGCTCTTTTAGGTTTGAAGCTCAGCCTGGCCTAGCTCAGCTTAGGCTCAGCTCAGGCTAGGCCTAATTCCCATCTTGTGCCTAGCTTAGGCTCTAGCCTAGGCTTAGGTTTAAGTTTCAGGCCTAGGCCTGCTCATGCTCATTTAGCTAGGCTCAGCTTGTGTCTCTACTTAGGCCTTGGCTTAAGCTTAGGCTCAGTTTATTTTACATAACCTATCATTTATCCCTGTGTTTAGGCTCTTAGTTTTACTACTTTAGCTTCACTTAGGCTCATTTTATCTAGGCTCAGCCCATTTAGGCTCAGGTTTAGGCTCAGCCTATCTAAGTCTTAGCTTTATTTTATTTATTTTACTAGTTTAGCCTTTGTGGCTCAGGTTTAGGCTTATATCTATTAGCCTTTAGGCTTTATTTCTTTATTTAGGGCTTTAGTTTCATTCTTAGTTTATGTTTATTTCATTTTTTATTTAGCTCTGTTTATTCTTTTACTATGTTTAGGCTCAGTTTAGGTTTAGATTTATTTTTACTTTATTTAGCTGAGATCAAGCTAGATTTGTAAAATGAGGTTTAGGTTTAAGTCTTTTCATCTATTTAGTTTCAGTTTATAGGTTTAATTTATTAATTTAGGTTTAGTTTAGGGATTTAGTTTAGCTTATTAGTTTCATATGTTTTAGTTTTTGTGTTTTAGCTTTATTTTAGCTTAGTTTAGTCGCTTATCTTGTTTTATTAGGTTTAGTTTTAGCTTAGTTTAGATTTTTTTTTAGTTTTTATTTAGTTTAAGCTTCATTTTAGTGGCTTCAGTTTATTTATTTGCTAAGTTTATTTTATTTTATTTATTTTGTATTAGCTTTAGGTTTTAGATTTATTTATTTAGTTTTAGTTTATTTAGCTTCAGTTTATTTAGTTTAGTTTTATTTTGGTTTAAGCTTTATTTTAGTTTTGAGTTTTAAGCTTTAGGTTATTATCAGTATTCTCCAGGTTTTAGTTTATTTTAGGTAGGCTTTTAATTTGGTAGGTTGCCTAGTTTAGGTTTAGTTTATTTATTTATATTTTATGTTTGTGTCATTTTAGCTCCTAAGTTTATTTATTTAGGTTAGGTTTTCCTTTAGTTTATTTTAAGTTCACGCCAGTTAGGTTTAAGTTTAGATTTATTTAGTTTAGTGTGTTAGTTTTAGGCTTATTTTAGGTTATATTTAGTTTAGTTTAGTTTTAGTTTAGTTTAGTTATTTTATTTTAGTTTAGCTTTAATTCCTTATTTTATTTAATCCATTTTAGTAGTTTAGTAGTTTTGCTTTTAGATAGATTTTGGTTTAGGTTTATTTAGTTTAGTTTACGCCATTTAGCTTTTGATTTATTATAGTTTAGTTTATTTCATTTTCATTTCCATTTTAGATTATTTAGTTTAGCTTAGGTTTATTTTAGTTTATTATTTTATTTTATTTTACTTTAGTAGTTTAGGCTTTATTTTATTTTAGTTTTTTTATTTTATCACTTTCTTTAGCTTTAGTTTAGCTTAAGTTTAGGGTTTGTGCAGAGATTAATTATTCATTTAGTTAGGTTTATTTTAGTTTAGTTTAGTTTTTTGGTATATTTTTTTATTTATTTTATTTGTTCATTTTAGTTTAGTTTAGTTTCTATTTATTTATTTTAGTTTTCTATTTAGTTTTATTTTTAGTTTAGTTTATTTTCTTTTATTTTGTTTAATTTAGTTTTAGTTTAGGTTTAGGTTTAGATCTAGGTTTAGGTTTTATTAGTTTAGTTTTTTA